>LBNU01010855.1:34751-52677 GCA_014162995.1 Artemisia annua | reverse complement strand
CCTGACGCCGTCAGGTGAAAACATCTTGTTTTCTTCATAGGACGTCTAGTGTAATCTGACTTCACTCCTTTGTCAACGTTTGCTGACGGCGTCACCTTGTGACTCTGACGCCGTCAGGTAGGAAATCCAGCTTCTTTTGAGACTTTGTCGTTTGCTTCACTTTTATGCTCCAAAAATGTCCAAATATGCATGTTTTCCAGAATTCTTCTCAAAAGTACCTAAAATGACAAAAGGAACGATTTAGGGCAATATTTGATCACATTTACTCGAATTAGGGCTTAAATGACCCCTTAAAACGGGTACACTTTTCGTCTCATCAGTTGTATTTGTGCTTCAAATAGTTGTAAATTATGTTTTTTTAACATGTATTTACTTAAAAATCTATTTAGGAAATCTTAACAAATTAATAGGAGGAAGTGTCAACATGCATTATAAGTAGTATACATATAGATTATATAAGCTTTAGCTTTAATTGGACTTTTTACTTTATAAAACCCCAATAATTCACCCTAAATCTGTTAATAAGATTAAGACAAAAATACACCGTTGGTCCCTAAACTTTCCCAAAACCATCGCCATGCACCCTAAGTCTAAAAAATCGTCGCCGTGCGTCCCTCCTCAAGTTTTTTTAGGCCGAATGCCTCCTTTGACCCGTTTTCCGTCGGTCAACGCTGTTGCCTTCCATTACAATTTGTATTTAGCACATGTGCACTATCGTCTTTTCTTAATTACCGTATAGCAACTATGTATTACTTCCACATGTCATATCCCTCTTCCCGCCTCATAAACACCTAGACGGCCTCTTTTATTCATCCCAAAACTTTCTTTACAAGAATTATCACAATTCACAAACCATCATTGCATGTTTATGTGATATTATTCGTAATTTCAAAACATGGATTTTACTTTATGGAAAGTAAGAAAAGATCCAGGTTATCGAGTTGAGGATACCGTTCTGTACAACTCTGCAAAGAAAAAATACAATATGTTTTGCTCCTATAATCGTTGGAATATCTAATACTAGTATATTTTAATTCACTATTAAGGTTTGATAATGTGCTTTGCTATATTGATATGCTTCATGTGGTAGATCTAATATGTTTAGCATGAGGGTTCATCACAATGGTGTTTTTAAATTCTGGTCTGGTAGAATATACGATGGAGGTATGGAAAGTTTAGTTGATTTGGTTGACGTTGATAGTGTGTCAGTTGAAGAATCAGATGTTCTTATGTATGAATTGGGTTACGACCTAGGTCAAAAAAATTACTATTACTTTGTTAAGCCTGGTAGTAATTT
Source organism: Artemisia annua (assembly GCA_014162995.1). Taxonomy (NCBI): domain Eukaryota; kingdom Viridiplantae; phylum Streptophyta; class Magnoliopsida; order Asterales; family Asteraceae; genus Artemisia; species Artemisia annua. Next base: position 51,380 of record LBNU01010855.1, on the reverse strand, counting down.
AGACGATGGTTTGTATAGCTTAAGTGAGGCTGCGAATTTAGAAATATTGAAAGAGCTTGTTGATGAGCATAAGATGATAGAAGTTTATGTTGAAAATGGTAAGACAACCTTGGATGTTGATGATATGTCACCAAAGTCAATTAGGACAGTTATTGCTGAGGTCGATGCATCAAAGAAGAATGCAGCTCTTGCTATTGTTCCATATTGCTCAAAAAAATTGTTCATAGAAAACAGTGTCAATAAGCCTGTAGTAGAGGCTTTAAGTCAAGTCAGCCAACCACCTGTGGAAGTCAATACTCTGGAAGAACTTACTGAATTGCTAGAAATTAAACCCTTGATGACCATACATCCACCCATTAACATATGCAAAAAAGTAGTGCTGTTAGTGTTGAGCATGGCCAAAAAGATAGTCCGGTTAGTGTTAACCATAGCCACATAGGTAGTCCTGTTTCTATTGACCATACCTAAAAAGATAGTCCGGTTAGTGTTGACCATAGCCAGAAAGGTAGTCCTCTTTCTATGGACCATAGCCAAAAGGATAGTCCNTCCACCCATTAACATATGCAAAAAAGTAGTGCTGTTAGTGTTGAGCATGGCCAAAAAGATAGTCCGGTTAGTGTTAACCATAGCCACATAGGTAGTCCTGTTTCTATTGACCATACCTAAAAAGATAGTCCGGTTAGTGTTGACCATAGCCAGAAAGGTAGTCCTCTTTCTATGGACCATAGCCAAAAGGATAGTCCGGTTAGTGTTGACCATAGCCAAAAAGGTAGTCCTATAGAGGTATGTGAAACTGAACAAGTGTTTGGTCATCTAGATGAGGAAATACATACACCTATCGATCGTATGCAAAAAGGTAAATCTATAGACTTCTGTGACACTGATGAAGAGTTAGGTGACAACAATGTTAGTGAAACAGATAGTTCTGAGAGTGATGTCGAAGATATTCAGAACATTGACGATGAAAACATACTTGTTGATGAAGAAAATATTTTTGATGCGCCTGATGTTGATGTTGCTATGTTCAAATTGATTGACAGTCCATATGCACCTGCTATAGGTAGCTCTAGCCAGATACCAGATGATTTTTTTTAAGAAAACTGAGATAACAGTCTTGGATGATGAAGAGTTTACAAGTGGTGATGAGAATGAGATTGAGTTTGTAACTCGGAAGAAAAAGCTGAGGGCATACAAGAAACAAAAGTTAACTCAGGGATAACAAGAACATGAAGAAGTAATGTTTTTCTATGGTAAAGTTTTATAACTGCGAAAGAAGTTAAAGATAAGATCAACCTGCATTCAATACAAACTCGGAGGAAATTGCAACTCGTTAAAAATGACAAACAAAGAATTAGGGCTAGGTGTGTTGGAACAATACCAGCATGTGGTACAAGTGGAGGTATTGGATTGGGAACAGTACCAAAGAGGAAAACTGGTCCGTTAACTAAAGAGCGTGGAAGGGATGTATATTTACAATCCCAAAAGGAGGAACCAACAGATTGCCCATTGTTGTTGTATGTAGGAAAAGATACATATAAAGATGTATGGACTGTTAGAACTTTCTGGGATGAACACAAATGTTTGCAATCAAGAGACATCAAAGCTTCTGACTACAAGTTTCTCTCAAAGCAAATACTTGACCAAGTTCAAGTCAACCCAGATATTCCAATCAAGGCTGTTCAAGATCAACTGACTAAATAGTTTGCAGTCCAAGTGTCTATGCAAAAGGCATTAAGGGCAAAGAACAAGGCAGAAATTGAAATTAGGGGTGATCATAAGCAGCAATATACCATTTTGAGGGACTATGTTGAAGAGTTGCAGAAATCAAATCCTAATACAACAGTTAGGATAAGTGTGCAAACTGCAACAGATCCATCAAGTCCAACGAAAGTTTTCAAGAGAATTTACGTTTGCTTAGGTGCTTTGAAGGAGGGCTACAAAGCTTGTCAGAGAGAGTTGCTGGGATTAGATGGTGCATTTATGAGGGGTCCTTATCCTGGTCAGCTTCTTACAAATGTTGGTATTGATAGCAACAATGGAATATACCCTTTAGCCTATGCTGTTGTAGAAGCTGAAAACAAAGATTCATGGATTTGGTTTCTTGATTGTCTAGCAGATGATCTTGACTTGCAACCAAATTCACACTACACTTTTATCAGTGACAGACAAAAGGTGATGATATTGTAAAGTTGATTTTATTCTGTTATATAATTCATAAATGATACTTCTATTAGAAATGAAATGATGTTTCTTTGTGCAGGGTATCGTTCCAGCTTTAGCAACAGTATTTCCTACTGCGGAACACAGATTCTGTTTGAGACACATCCATGAGAATATGAAATTGCAATGGAATTCTCAAGAATACAAGAACCATTTGTGGAGATGTGCAGCAACAACAACCGTCCAACAATTTGAGGCAGCAATGCTTGCCTTCAAGAGTTTTAGCGAACCTGCACATGCTTGGTTAAGTAAGATACCACCAGCCCATGGGTCAAGGTCACATTTTTCAAGTACAAAACGAATATGTGTTTCCTCAACATTGTTCAACATTGATTTATGTAATAGTAAAACATGTTCTATACATATGTAGGGAGAGCTCATTCTGACGTGTTACTTAATAACATGTATGAAGTGTTTAATGGGAAACTAGTGGGAGGTAGGCACCAACCCATCATTACTGCTTTAGAATACGTTAGATAATATTGTATGCAAAGAATAGTGAATGTTGTGAAAACAATTGACAAGTGTGCGGGACCGTTTACACCAAAGGCAACGCGCATTTTAGACTTCAATAAGAAAGAGGCTTATAAGTACACCATTTTAGGGATTGAAGGAGATAACTATAAGGTTAGTGGATGGGGAGAAAATCGTTTGGTAAATGTTAAAGCCAGGTCGTGTAGTTGTAGAAAATGGGAGCTTACAGGTATGCCATGTAAACATGCTATTGTAGCCAACCGGTATATGAAGTTAAATGGAATTGAAGTAGGATCTATAGACTCGTGGGTTCATCCATGTTACTTGCTTAAGACATGGGAGGAAACATACAAACACCACGTCTCGCCCATCAGGGGTTATCACAGTTAGAAAAAGTCAACTGTGCCTACAACCACCTAAGCATCATAAACCATTGGGTAGGCCAAGAAAGAAAAGAACTATAGCTTTTAATGAAAATGATGATTTGTCACAGTCTAGTAGGAGTGTAGTTTGTGGTATTTGTGGCAATGCGGGCCACAACAAGAAAACATGTCTTGGTCAAGGAGGTGTTACAGGCAGTCAAGGCAGTACCCAGCAGTCTCAAAAAACAGGTTCATCCAAGCCAAAAGTTTCATCACATAAGAAAAGAAAGGTTAAAGGTAGCAACTTTGAAGGAACTGAACAAGCCCAATGTCAAAATGATGGTCAATCTCAAAGTCATGTGCATGAAACCGGTGGTCATTCTGAAAGTCATATTCAAGCAAGTGTAGACCAGTCTCAATTTGGAAGTCAAGTTAATGCTGCTTTTGGTGGGTCTCCAAATCATGGCTGGACTAGGAAGAAGATTATAGCAGCAAAAATGGCTTCGCCACAAAAAAAATGTTGGCTAAGAATTTCAAAGACAATGTTTTTCATCGAATATGTATTTCTTAGACAATATTTTCAATGTTTTAACAATGTGTGTTTCTGAAGTATGTAGACTATTGAATTTTATTGATTTGGAAATATATCCATTTTGCATTATGTAAGAGATCATCTCATGTTACTGTGTGGGATTAATTGAGGTTTAACTGTATCCATTCGCCATTTTTTCCCAGTTTCTACAAATTGTTGCAACTTCATACACATACTTATAAGTGTTGACTTTAAGAAAGTCAATTACTATGAAACCAATAAAGGTAGGTATTACCATATTTATAGCCATATCCATGAACCAAAATTGATGAAGTCAAAGCTTTCTACAAGTCAACCTACATTTACCTTGCCTAAAGAAACGAAACAAACTACCGTACATTCATACTACTTGCTAGAAAACTTTGCAAAACACAAAAGACATGTATTTTTAAAGACACTACACACACCATATGCAAACTAAAACGATGAGTATCCAGGAGACTACACACAAGTTCCTCAAACGGCAAACTTTCTCCTTCTCGAGAAGGAGCTGAGCTACAGCTGCTTGGTGAGCAGCCTCTAGCTCGATTGCCCTATCTCGGGCATAGACGGCCTCAAATGTCTCAGCCATGAGGCCAGCTTCGCATTCTTGTAATGCCGCCTCGTTACGGTGAAGGTGCCTCTTCAAGTAGAGGATCACCTCCTTTGCTCTTCATTGCATTGGTGGATCGTACCACCCATTGAAGGGACATGCAGATCCCTAAAAACCAAAAATCAAGACATTGACGCTTGAACCAGTAACTTGAAAATAAACTTAAAAAACAACCATTAGACTTAAACCATGATTAAACTAAACGTCACATTTTAACTTAAAGCAACCCAACCATGAACGCACCTCAACCGGACAATCATAAAAACGCCTTCTTGGATTCACATTGTTCCAACAGGTCCTTAAGACCGCCCACCTTCCACAACCGCATCGCGCCATTGGTAATATTTGATCGGATAGTTTAGGGATGAGTTTTGATGATAGAGATGAGAGTTTAGGGATGAGTGGTGAGGATAATTTTCCTTTTATTAACTCCAAATTACTGTAGCAGCTGCAGAAAACGCGTGCTACATAGCACACGGTAATTAAGAAAAGACTATCATGCCCTTGCGCTAAAGACAGATTGTAACGGAATGCAACGGCGTTGACCGACGGAAAACGGGTCAAAGGACGCATTCGGCCTAAAAAAACTTGAGGAGGGACGCATGGCGACGATTTTTCAGACTTAGGGTGTATGGCGATGTTTTTGGGAAAGTTTAGGGACCAACGGTGTATTTTTGTCTTAGATTAACTTCCCCACCTCTAAAAGGTCAAACTATTAATTTATTTCTTGCATCTTATTTTAATCTATCAAAATTATCCCCTTATCTCAAAATGATGCTTAACTTATCTATACTATCTATAAAGTATTTATATCATCACTAGCTTCATAACCCGCCCGATGGGCGGGTACGCTTCATAAAATTGTTTGTCGAATTTTTTTACGCATAAAATAAATAATGAATAAGTTGAATATGTTGAAAGAAATAAATTAAAAATTATAAATATATTGCTCATGTATTATACATAAAAATAACAATAATAAGTATCATAATAAATTAATTACATAAGGGTTATTCATATGCGAAACCTGTGGAATCACAGGGATTTCTAAAGAAAATTTGCTTTAAATAGATACATGTGTGAATGAATCAACAAACAACAATGAATGTAAGTAAATTCCATTAGTATTGAAAGGAATAATAACTAATATGTAAATGATACGATAAATAATTTGGTTTATAACTATTAAAATACTAAACTTCGATGTTTTCCATCTTTGATAGCCTTGAAGAGAAAATGTATGCCCTGAGCGTTTATCTGTTGAATAGCCAATTTTCATTCCGTGAACACCTAATAAGTTTAAAAAACAAAAGTGTAAGTAAAAGGAAGTTGTCGATGATAGTATATGTAAACTTAAAAAAATGGCAACCTATGTTGATCGTATAATAACACAAATATTTGTTAAAATATTAAAAAACAAAAGCTGTGATTACTTAAAAATTACCAACCATCACCAACTTGCCTGGGTATAATGTTAACTATGTGTATCTTGTATGTCCATGTGCCATCTGTAAACACTAAACACCAAGCCATCAAATTTTGTATGATATTCAAGCTTGAAAACCCCAATTTCTTGCAAACGCCCCTTCAGTTTGTATAGTATTAAGTCAAAGTTTGACTATTACACACATGTCCAAGATCCAAGATACGCAGGGTCCAAACTCCGCCCACAATCATATATGAGGTCTTCTTGCGACTTTTAGTCTCTACTGTCAAATTATCTTTTTCAACCTGTTTATTCAGCGTAATTAGCATCTCGCAACTATATTTGCCAAAAAAGATTAAGTACGAAATGTTTTACAGAAAGAACACTCTATAAACGGGCTATAGATTCTAAAATTATATTCATTCATCCATGGAAACTGCAACGTTTAAATCATGTAACGGCTTCTTATTGCTGGTAATTGTAACACCAAAAATTTAGATATGGCTCATGTATTTTACCTCGAATGGGTCAAAATGAGAAACCTTGTATAACTTAATAAAACTGGATCGGGTAGAATGAGCTGAAAAAAATCGAAAGCGGCCCAAAAGTGTATTTAAATTATTTACTACCACTATAATAGCTTTATTGAAAAAATAAGATGTGCTATTGTTGTGTAGCTTTTGTAATCTACATTAATAGATTAACTACGTATGAAGTTCATGCAATAGGGTCAATGAGCGTTTGCCTTTCTCAACAGAAGCATATCAGACACATCTTGACCCGTAGAAAAGCATCTATATTATGACTTAACCCATTTATACCCATCATTTAAAAGTTGATAGTAGTTACTCATTTGTGGCCGTTAAGAACTTTAAAATTTTGGGAATGGTATTCTGCCACAAAAATGAAAACTAAGATGCGTAAGAAGAAAAACTCAAACCTGAGATGAGTTAAGCTCAAATTCATCCCAATCCTGTGATGAACTACTTCCTTTTACTATCCTAATCCGAGCATAGATCGATGTCCCAAGCCCCTGATATAAATTAATCATGAAACTCCATAAGCGATGGATGCAAATGACACATAAATTAATAGATTGTGAATTAACGTATAAGCAATGGCTACTATATCAAATAGTCAAAACTACTCACTACTATATCAAATAATCAAGAGTATGACTAACCTTGTAACAATGTCGATGACGCTCATCCACAAAGTTGGGATTGTGATACATGCCAAATTACAATGATAAGGAACTAATATTTGATAATTTGAATAGTGGTTAGATAATTTCATAAGACATGACCTCAAAGTTAGTTTTTTCTGATGTAACATCCTTGTCAAGTTCCTCAATTTTTTCTTTAATAAACCGAGAAATCTTTCCATCTTCGACTACATATTTCTCCATACGCTGTTTGATTTGATCTATGGATGCAACTCGAGAAAATATACCTTTTTAGAGGATTTGTTGAGACGATGTATATAATGGGTATAGCTTTCTCAAAGGACTGCTCAAAATTATTCGATCCTGGTTTCATATAAATAATAAGTAATTGCATTTCGTTTGAAAGGCCCAAAACATGAATTTTATCATATAAATCTCCAAAAATAAATTACCACCTCTAGCCTCGTCTACTGGTGTACTTTCTATAGATGAGTAAGAAAGATAAAAATCACATACCTTTTAGTAGTTTGAGTGAATCGTTCATTAGAATTGATGATTCATAAATCAAACACCGATTATATTTTGTTAGGATTATTTGGCGTGATTTCAGTTTTTGAGAATCAATTTGAATAGATGATAATTTTGAATGAGTTTTGATTGCATTTTGTTAGCTGTAAATGAGAAAGTAATTAATTGTGCCTATACAACTGCTATAATTAGTTCCATATTTTTAACTAATTCAAATTTCTGTCAAACATACTTTTCTCTACTATCAAACTAAATGCTCCGACTTTAAGCATCTATATTTTGTTTTCAAAGATTTCAACACAAACACTCAAGTGCTCTAGTGGTTGAGTGTTTGTTGGTTGTTCAAGAGGTCATGGGTTCGAGTCCCATGAGCTGCAAAATTTTTAAAAATGTTCAATTCATGCATGAAAAGTATGTGCCATGTAGGCAATGACATGGCATTGAGTTGAAATATGGCAATGAGGTGGCATATGTTAGAGGTTGATGATGTGTCATGGTTAGCCTATTATATAGTGTAGGATTTTTAATCTTTAAATTTGAAAACTTAAAAAATTTAATTACTAAAATATCCTTGATTAAAAATGGTAACAAATTCCACTACTAAATTAATATTTTAAATAATGTTTAATTCTCAAACTTTATCATTTTTCGTTTATAAACCATAAAAAAATTTTCTCGCAATGACTACATATTGAACTCGCAAGTTGTTGTATATGTTACGTGTATTGCTATTAGAGATAAATAACCAATAATATAAAACACGAAGTGTAGAAAATGATACCGTAAAATTTTTGATCGTGGAGACTCAAAAAACACAAACAAGGAAAATGTTGAGGCCTGTGATGCTCACAGTTTCCTTAAGATAGATTCGTCCTCTCCACGATGCTTGAGAATCGTGAACATCTATCTCCCAGGATACAACAACAACGGATAACCCCCGTTAGCACAAACGGGTTATCAAGGCGAATCAAAACCGTGCCTTCCCTCTATTACGAACCGTTACACAATGAAGCAAAAATAAACAGAAGGAGAGGATATGAATTAGTATTTCTTGGTGTCATGTATGAGAGAAGAACTCTCAATAAATAGTTAAGGGTAATGAAAGAAAAACGGTCCAATAATAAATTATACTAATGGCTCATGAACACACAATTAATTTGGTCGTCACATTTGACTACACATTAACTTTTGTGTTAACTCTCATTAGTGTATTTGATGACCATCAATTGTCATTCAAACCCACTATATGACGAATTTTTCCAACACAAGTTGCATCGAGGGTCACTCAAAACACAAGTTCGCAAGTCTATTTATTTGCCGGTATACACCGTCACTTGGCGCGGGTATTCGTTTATTATATATAAACAAGAACATGGATAGTAAGCTTATAGTTCAATCAAGTAGCTTTCAGTGTGATGTGTTCTCACTTTTAAACCTCTACCTATTTCACAGCCATAACGTGTTGTAAAATCGTTGTTGTCTTTTTTATTTGTTTTCATTGTAATCACTATGTATTGCGATGAAAAGCAGAACGTCGCGGTATAGAAGCAAATTTGAGCTCACCTAATAGTCATATATGGTGGAGGTATGAGTTCAGTCACTTCATACGTTTAATGCTAGAAACGCCCTTTGGCTGCACAATATTGTGGTTCATTAAACAGTAATTGTACTTTTAGTATGCAGATATGGTGGAGCTATGAGTTCAGCCAAATCCGCTTTGAAGAGCGATAGTTAAGTCGGTTCTTTTCGTTTCTTTCATGAATGTGGTGTTTTGTGAGTGTTCATTAACCTTGATTGGTTGATACTTACAGGTGTTCGCCTTCAAAACTGCTTTGGGCTAATGGATCTCGCATTTGATTTCATCTTTTCATAATGTACATGAATCACGTTATAGTACTTAGTGAATGATAGCTCTTTAGGCTGCAAAATGTATCATGATTATCACTATCACCATAATGTGTACTTAATTACCTCAATAAGGATTTATTTTAAGTTAATCAAATTGTGAAAGTATACTTGCTAATAGATAAAACAAACAAATACATATAATTCCGTCACACAAAAACACAAAAATTACGGTAGAGATGGCAAAAAAACTCCGAACCCGACAGAGAATCCGATACCCAAACCCAATTTGACCGGGTAATCCCCGATAGTGAAAAACGGGTTTGGTAATACCCTCGGATCCCCAAACCCGTCCTCGAAAAAGATTTCAATACAAAATACATTTATATAATATATATGTATATAATATTCATTTTTGGAATCCTGAATGGTATAAACTTTCATGCGCTACTTTTAAATTTCTGTACTAATTATAGTCTTAGCATACATACGGCATCTTGCATTCAAAAATAACAGTCTAACGTTGTATACTTGATATAACATACATTCTGAGTAAGTTTTCCAATGTACCTGATGCAAATAGAGTTTCTGTTTGATATTAAAATCTGCATTGATATCACGGTTCATGGACTACTTAACTTTAAAAGTCTACTAATTATTTGTATCATTGTATGCTATTAAAATGATATGTACCCATTTCAACTGCTATAAATGACAAATTTTAAACCGGTGTTTGAACTAACATTATCGTGCTTTCTTTTTTTGTGCAGAAATTTTGTTTTAGCTCGTGTTGGTGAATGATGATATAATAATCAGGACTTATCGAGTGTCAATAAATCATGCGAGAATTTTAACCTCTTGAAGACATTAGACATGTGGAAAACTAGAAGGGGGGTTGAATAGTTTTACGTCCGTTTTTAAATTTATAAAAACAAGTGTGTTTTAAAAACTTCGATTCTAGTTTATGTGAATTCAACACTTGCACTATATGAACAATTATAGAGTTACTAACTAACTACGCAAATATAATAAAAGTATATAAGTATTGAAAGGATAGAGTTAGAAAGATCAAACCACAACACAAGGATTTATAGTGGTTCGGCTACAAGGTCACTTTCCTTGTTCCTACTCCACTCCCCGAGTCACCTACTCGAGAGTTTTCTTCACTATGTTAACAAACTCCCTTGTGGCGGAGAAACCTTACACGACTTTCGCTTACACCAATTTAACGACACAAAGCTAGATGTCGGGTTCTAATCCTAGCTAGAACCAATCTCATAACACTTCACAACTTCTACACTACTTGTACACACCACAACTTCTTCACTACTTCACACCACTTCACTACTACACTACTTCTTCTTTTCTACACAACTTCTACTTCACCTAAAACTACTTATTACAAGCACAACACAACTTCACAAATGATTTACACAATATACACTACTAATCTACAATACTTCTTAAACTTGATGTTGAAGAAGTATTCTTCTCTTGCACTTTGGATGAGAATGGATGAGGAGGGATTGAATCACTTGAAACAAGGATTAATAATATTATGATCAAAGGGTTTTGAAAGATGTTTAGAGAGGATTGGATCTGAAAATTTTAGTGCAAAAGGTGAGGAAAAATACCAGGTTTGAGCAGGTATTTATAGGCAAAGATTTCTGACAACAGGAGCGTGCCGGCCCCCTTAAATGGTGGCCGGCCCCCTTAAAATTAAGGGGGCCGCCCCTTATAATTAAGGGGGCCGCCCACCTGTAACGGCCAGATTCTTTGTCTTTTTCTGGGGAAAGTTTATTTGGTGAAAAACTAACTGATTTTGGTTAAAAATTTGAATTCATATATTTAGTATGATTTAAACATTTTCCTTTATTACCAAAAGTGTTTTTCAAAAATATATAATATGTTTATATTATTTAATAAACTTTGTAATAATTAATTAAATACCCCTTTGATCATGAAATATATTAAGCACTTGTTTATTCATACCTTGAGTGATTTAGTTGGATAAAATGATATAAACTAACTTAATACTTGTTTACGTAGTAATCTTACGTTTAATGTTTTTACATTTTGTGATCATCAAAACATAGAGATATCGAAAAATATAAATAACGTTTTTATGCATTATTTATATCAACAAGCCACATGTGCTCATGTTATTGGTTGTTTTTCCTTTGTCATGTTGGTTTATTTCGTGTTTTTGTTTCGAGTTGTAGACTTGTAGTCATACTTTGGTTTCCGTACTTACGATAAGTCGTACTCTTTAATATGTTATCTGTTGAATGCTTTAATTTTATCCATTGAATGATTTTTCTTTGATGTCACTCTGTCAGTATGCTTGCACCATTTGAATTATATTCAAAATGTAAATTGTTTAATGAGGAAAAATCCCCGATTCCCCTTTGGGGATCCCCGTTCCCCATCGGGGATGGGGATGGGGATGGGGATGTAATTGTAGCCTCCGACAGGGATGGGGATAGATATTGAACTTCGGAGATGGGGATCGTATCAACCATTCCCCGTATACCCGGCCTCGTTGTCATCTCTAAATTACAGCCAAAAAGCTCTTGCCGTATGTGGGCGCTTATTTCCTCGTTTTATGTCAAAAGCTATTATGTAAATATTATATGATATGTCATATTACCTTTTCACCCTTGCGCCAACATATTTTAAAAAAATAATAATAATAAAAATAAAATAAATAAATAAAAAATACGTGTAGGAGTCTAGGAGGTCTTCAACTCTCGAAACTTTCAAGTTTCAACTGCAAGGATAAGAAATGATTTGTTTTCATCAAATTATGTTTTTCTTTTAAGTTCTTACTTCACACCCTTTTTTTTAACTCTTGTATCTTAGAGCACTCCCATCGGTCACACCCTCCTCGCGTTAAGTCTTACGTGGACAATGTTTAACGTGCGTTAAACCCACGTTACCCATGTGGCGGATCGCGTTAACGTAAAAGATTCACGCTGGGTTAAGGTATTCACGCGACGTTAAATTGTTTTCGGTGGGTTTTTGTGTGTGTTTTTGGGGCTGTTGCAGGTTTCATTGTGTGTTTGCAGGTGTGTGTGTATGTCGAGGTGTGTGTGTGTCGAGAGGTTGAAGATGAGTTTTTTTTTTTTTTTTTTTTTNTTTTTTTAGTCCTTAAAGTTTTGTGTATTTACAGTTTGGTCTTGCGGGTTTAAACAAATTGGCTTTTTTTTCCTTTAATAAAATTTTTATTTTTAGTTATTTGTTTGAAAAAAAATGTAATTTGTTTTAATTTGTATTTTGTTTAAATAATTGGAAAAAATGATAAAAGTGAGGTCCAAAATGTTGAGTTAAGGTGAAAGTGTTAAAGATGATGTGGCGCCGACGTGGCACTGTGTTAAAGTTTAACCCAGGTGATGGATGGGAGTGCTCTTACGAAGTGTCATCAAACAAGACAACACTTGACGTCACATGTACAAGCCAACTGGTTTTCAATTTCTTCCCTTGTGTGCTTGTATATTGCTAAAATTTAACGATGCATCTCACCACCATCATGAATTTATTACTTTTATCATTTTCAAGGATTAGATGTTGTCTAATTTCAACTATAATATGCAATAAAGACGGGTACAAAAGTGATATAGACATATCATATTAGAGGTGATTTATTTTGCTTACTTACAAATTCATGCATACCAAGGGACAAATCCTTACTATGTATTTAGTTTGGTCTAATAGTGCGGATTAACATAAGATTAAATATGTTAGCCTAAGTCCATGTTTCTTGTTTCTTGTCGTTTTCATCTGTTTTCGATCTTCTTCATACGTTTTCGTCCGTTTTCTTACATTTTCGCCCGTTTTCATACGTTTTTGCCCGTTTTCATGTGTTTTCTTACGTTTTCGTCCGTTATTCATATCGTTTTCATACGTGTCTTACGCTTTCATACGTTTTCGTCCGTTTTCATACATATTCGTCCGTTTTCTTACGTTTTTGTCCGATTTCATACTTTTTCGTCCGTTTTTAAATGTTTTCAGACGTTTTTATACGTTTTTGAATATCACATATAATATTAATATTCTGAATATCACAAATGATATTCTGAATATCACAAGTGATATTCTGTGATATTCAGAATATCGCAAGTGATATTCTAAATATCACAAGTGATTTTCTAAATATCACAAGTGATTTTCAACTATTTTTTGTAACATGAAAATCACAAGTGATATTCGGAATATCACAAGTGATATTCGAAAAATCACAAGTGATATTCGGAAAATCACAAGTGATATTCTAAATATGACTTATGATATTCATAAACATATGAAAACGGGCGAAAACGTAACAAAAAGGACGAATACGTATGAAAACCGACGAAAACGTATGAAAGCGTAAAAACACGTCTGAAAACGAACGAAAAATGGATGAAAACGAAATAAAACGGATGAAAACGTATGAAAACAAACGAAAATGTAAGAAAACGGGCGAAAACGTATGAAAACGGACAAAAACAGACGAAATGTATGAAAAAAAAAACTGGAATTAAAAAAAAATGAATAAATAAGAAAGACAAAAAGACAAGAAAAAGGAACAGAAAAAAAAATACATGGACTTAGGTTGACAAATTAAATCTTAAGTAATCCCGTCAAACTTGATGAATGGTAGAGATTTGTCCCTTCGTATGCACAAAATAGAAAGAAAATTTCTCGTTATATTATATTTTCATTGCAGCTTCTAATATTAAATGTATTTAACTATGATATAAATATTGTTTTGGATTGTGTATTTTAAAGTTTTGAGAAAATATTGAAGTAATTACAAAATTTAGAAGAATATTAATGTAATAACAAAGGTTTACAAAGATATACATGTAAATCTCTCAAAAGAAGAAGTATATTAATACAGAAAATTATAACAAATGACAAATATAGCTAATTTTCACGTATTTAGGCAAATAATTAACGTATGATATGGGCTAATTAGTGGAATTTAGTGCACTTCGTCACCAACTAGTCGACTATATAGTGCATGAGGTGGAGTTCTCTTTCAATAATTTAGTCGACAAAGTGGACTAAGTGACAAAACACAAGTAGTGGATTGTAAATAAGAAACATTGGAATGAGGAGAGAAAAAGTCGGTCGTTAGAGTAAGATGCGGGAAATCCCTATCTTCAACTACTCGGTACTATATTAGCTCAACTCCCTTATTCCTACCTACCTTTCATTTCAAATTAGAAGAAGAGTTCATAATCCACAATTCCACATATTTTAATTTTAAAAATCATAAAAATAAACCCATGATGATTTGAACCTTGAAATAATTATGGGTTTATTTTCAAGAAAAACATCTAAAATCCTCCTCCCAATTCGTCATTTCATTGCTGTTATATTCATTTTCACTATAATCCTACTTATAGTATTCAAGGTAACTTTTTACTACGTGTTTGTTTAAGCTTATTTGTGTGTCATGACCTTATTCGATTTCGGCTTATATTTCATAAACTCAAATATTCCGGCATATATAACCTCATTTTGATATAATAAACGAGGAATGCTACATCCGCGTAAAAAACATCAACAAAATGACGCGTCAGATAGTGATCAGTGGATTTTATTATAGTTTCTCCCTCTTCTATCCGATTAAGCGGACATGTCATTTTGTAAAGAATTTTGTGGATTTTTTTTATGTGGTTGTAGCATTTCTCATATATAAACTCATAATTCTTAAAATAATCTTGGAAATATGAGCTAATAAGCTCGTAAGCCCGCAAACAAGCTTAAACAAACACCCATCCAAAACCCAGATGAGATTTTCATTATTTTGCATAAAAACTTATACCCATGTTTACATTTGTTTATGTCTGTGTTTCAGTGTTTTTGTCTATGTTTTTTAAGGATGTTTTTTTTTTCTTTGTGGCATTTATCAAACAGGTGGAAGACATATCAAATGATACTAAAACTGTAATAGGACATAACTTACAACCAACTCCCTGGCATATATTTCCTGTTAGAGAGTTTAAGAACGAAACTAGGTTAGCTCGTACTTCAAGGATCGTTAAATGCTCGTATTTGTCGTGTCTGACCTCGTCTAGTAATGGTGAAGCCACGTTTACTAGTGAAGCAGAAACATGTCCCGAGTTTTATAGATGGATATATCATGATCTTGAGCCATGGGCTAAAAGTCGTGTTTCATATGATAGTTTAATGGAAGCTAAAAAGTTTGCTTCTTTAAGGGTAGTGATTATAAGTGGGAGATTGTATGTGGAGTACTATTATGATTGTGTGCAAAGCCGTGCTTTGTTTACGGTTTGGGGTTTGTTGCAGCTGCTTAAAAGGTATCCGGGGAGTATACCAGATGTTGATATAATGTTTGATTGTATGGATAGGCCTATTGTTGATAAGAAGGATCACGCTGCTATGCCTTTGCCGATTTTTAGATATTGTACCACGCCTGATCATTTTGATATCCCGTTTCCTGATTGGTCTTTTTGGGGCTGGTAAGTTTTGAAAATCAGTTTTTAAGTTTTATATGTCTGTGCAAAAAATTCTGGGTGTGTCGGACTCCATATGAAGTCTCTTTATGTCCTTTATTGTATTCCATGTCTTAGAGTGTGTTAGTGGTCCTATGATATGAATAATATTTGGTCTTATGTGTAGTTGTCACATGTATCTGGTCTTTAGTCACAGTTCTTGTTTTTAGTTTAGTTCATGCTTTTGTTAGTCACATGGTCCAGTTTAGTCACATGCGTAGTTGTCACATGGTCGAGTTTAGCTTCTGTTTGTTCGTTTCGGTTTCTTGAGCTCATCCTTTTTAATTGTCTTGTTAAGAAGGTGGGTGCACGTTTTATATCTTGTACCTGTTTTGGGTTGTTAATATATGTTGCCTTTACTAACGAGCAATAGTCCGCCACCAAATGCTTATGTGCTGTAAGTTCTAGTAGTAGCTAATGCTTAAAGTAATCTATATATACCAAATACACTGCTTATGATAATACATTAATGTTCCTTGACTGCTGTGACAACCTCATACTGGCATCAGACTTACATACAGCCGAAATCCACTCAAACAGACCTAGAATCCTTTATTTACAAGAAAAAAAGAGAAGTCAACGTTTGTCTAGATTCAAACTATTATTAAGCTCAAGTTGACACCATACCAACTCAAACAGACACAAAACACTCGAAATTCGCAAAACTTTCATTAAACAGTTTCGCCTCTGTCCAAATAAGACATAACATGTGTATCTCCAACTAACCTGCAACTGGTCTACAGCACGCGCTACCTAACCTTATACCTCCTTGCCGTCCCACAAATTAATCTCACCCATAGAAGCAAGGAACCGAGGAGCAGCGGCGGCGGGGCGGGCGGCGGGGCGGGGTATCGAGAAACAATGCATCTTATTACGCTTGGTTGTCGACATAATATCTACTATTTTTAATTTTTTTTTG
>LBNU01010855.1:0-19088 GCA_014162995.1 Artemisia annua | reverse complement strand
GCTCCCCTATTAAATTAAAAGTTTTCGAATAAGATATACTAATGTGTTTTGAGTTTTGGTATTATAGGTATTAAAAAAAACGTAATATGTGGTAATTTAACGCACCATAACATATGCACAGTAAACGTTAATAAACGTGTACTGTGTAAAAAGACATGTATACATCACATTCTTTTTTATATACTAATGGTGACCATAAGTTCTCGACCATTATTATCAGCTATCACCACCATTGTTTTTTCGAGACCTATATTCCATTCCATCTCATTTCAACACCGTTGTAGAATAATGAGGTCAGGAGAATCGTTTTCAATATCGACTGTACACGGCCACCATTGACGATTCTATTACAACTTTCCGCTAAAATAATGTCCTCAAATGTGACATTTGAAACTTTTTCAAGGGATTCTGCGATCATGTCTTCCGTTGAGGGGTTTGGGGACCGAATACATGTTGCTCATATATAGTGTTTTGGTTTATTCACTTTATTTGTCAAGGATTCAAGGGCTAGGGATTTATATATCCATTGATCATCGTATCCCTTATGTTGATGTTATTTCATCGAGTTGAAAGTGTCGATTGACTTAAATATTTCCTAGCTATATTTACTTCCCTTGTAGAACCGTGGCTACTGACTATGAATCCAAACTCAAGTATGTTTGACGAGACAAAGGATTAATATATAACTCATATTTACCATAGAAACAATCCTAACCATTCATTTTTTTTTATCAAAAAAAAAAAAAAAAAAAAAATTCACACTTGTATAAAAATGTGTGTATGAAACGTGTATAGAAATGTGTATAAAAACGTGTATAAATTTTTAAGATATTTAGAAAAAAATTATAAGAAAACCAATTTTTTAATTTTTTATTTTTATTTTTATTTTTTTTAATTAAAAAAAAAAAATTGTTTTAAGTATAAAATGGCCGTTAGTATAAAGGACTAACGGTGCAAATGTTTGTTGCAAACGGTCGTTAGCTAACGGAAAAAACTAACGAGCGTTAGCCAGAGGGACCAAACCCGTTACGGGTATAAAACCACGAGGAGAGGATCCGAGAAAAAATCTTTCGAAGGACCAAATCCGTTAAACCCGTTAAACCACAGGGACGATTTATGAAATTTACTCAAGTTTTAAATTGGATAAAGAATTGCAAGTTGAGCTAACATGTGGTGTATCAACCAAGTGATAAAACTTAAAACACTATAAATTGCAAGAAATACGTTTGGTGTACATGTATTAGGAGTTTTGCTATATTTGCCTGCTACATATTTCTACTTTCTACACACACAAAATAGTAGATTGTGTGCGTTCCACTTATTATTTTTCTTCATCTTAATTGTCAATTTTAACACATGTCGTAATCATAGAGGATAAATAGAAATAAAAAGCAGGAGAAAATATCATTTCTCACATATCAAAAGGATATTATTTAAAAGTGTAACTAACTTGTCATATTTTCAAGTTGTGTGTAGTCAATTATTCTTTTATTGCTATCATATACTTAAATTTTAAATTTCGACGTGTGTGTATTTTAGGATCATTTTACCCTTATGTTTTTACAAACGGTAAAATGTTCTTTGTACATGAACAAAGTACACATAAATATCGAAATTCAAAAATTTGGGTATATAATAGCAACTTAAAAAGGTTTTTAACTACACAACACTCGAAAAAATGACAAAGTAATTACATTTTCAGATAATTTCCTTATAGTAAACACTGAAATCTGCGATAATTTGATTTGTAAAAATCATGTAGTACGATTATTTGTGAGACGCAGGAAGGCAAGACGCGACTATTTCGACAAGCTAAGACTGATTATTTATGTTAAAAATCACTACATCATGGTGACATGAGATATACATGCATGTAAGTGAACTTAATGAGATTATGTTTGCCATGAATGCATCTATCTACTAATGGCATCAAGTTGCAAACACATATGATAATTTAACTAGGTGATAAAATCATGAATTCTTATGGGCAAGAAGTAAATGACATTGATTAGGTAGTGGTTGAGTTGTGTTACAACTTGACCGGACTTGAAGGATATAACAAATGGATCGGGTCCAATTACTACTTTTTGTATCTTGCTAAAGCTAGAAAAAGATGAATGAAATAAACATTGGGAATCCAAAATGGATATTTATTTCTTCCTCATAAATGTTAGGAGTTGTAGTAGTTAACTTTTTATGTAACATTTAAGATTTTTGGTATTTTTTGTGATTTTGCAAAACAGTTGAAGCTTGTCCTGTTTCTGAATAAGATGGATATGATTTGTTTTGCTTATCTGTATTGGGTTTTGATGTATATAACTTATGTTATTTTATTTTCAAAATGGTATAAAATGAAATTGAGTTTAAAAAATGCTATGAGGAATTTATATGTATCCGTTCATAGCATATGTTATGTATTATTAAAATAGTGAAGCGTTCATTTAATAACTCTTTTAGTGAGAACGCGATAACTAATTCAAGCTATACATTTTTTATTTTTTTAAAAAAGTTTGATCTAATGGCTAAAATTAATTCAAAATCTTTTTGTTTTTAGAAAAAATAATTAAGAATTTTTTTTCGAATTTTTTATTCTCAAATTCTTTTCCCGAGAAATATTTTTTTTGAAATTTTTTTTTCAAAAACTTTTTTTCGTCAAATGTGAAGCTTTTTATCGGAAACCTTTTTTTGTTGAAAAATACCATTTCCGAAAAAAAAAAATCGGCATATGTGCAAATTTTATTTTCGTCACATGTAAAAAAGAATATTTCAAAAAAAATTGAAAAAGAATTTGAAAAAAAAAATTCTAAAAATCTTTTAATCTCATGTGACGAAAAAATTCAATTTTTTTTCACATGTGAAGAAAAGAATTTTCGAAAAGAAAATTGTTTCAGAAAAAAAATTAAGAAAATATTTTTCGAAAAAAAATCCGAAAAAAAAAAATTTGAACACACAAATTCGGAAAAAAAAAAATTGAAAAAAAAAATTCTGAAAAGAGAATTCGAAAAAATAATGGTGGAATAATCTTATCCAAAGATCAAAATTAGAAGGGGATTAAATGGATGGCTAGTATTAATTCTCGCGTTCTCACTAGATGTGAGATTCTAATTTGAACGCTCCCCTATTAAATTAAAAGTTTTCGAATAAGATATACTAATGTGTTTTGAGTTTTGGTATTATAGGTATTAAAAAAAACGTAATATGTGGTAATTTAACGCACCATAACATATGCACAGTAAACGTTAATAAACGCGTACTATGTAAAAAGACATGTATACATCACATTCTTTTTTATATGCTAATGGTGACCATAAGTTCTCGACCATTATTATCAACTATCACCACCATTGTTTTTTCGAGACCTATATTCCATTCCATCTCATTTCAACACCGTTGTAGAATAATGAGGTCAGGAGAATCGTTTTCAATATCGACTGTACACGGCCACCATTGACGATTCTATTACAACTTTCCGCTAAAATAATGTCCTCAAATGTGACATTTGAAACTTTTTCAAGGGATTCTGCGATCATGTCTTCCGTTGAGGGGTTTGGGGACCGAATACATGTTGCTCATATATAGTGTTTTGGTTTATTCACTTTATTTGTCAAGGATTCAAGGGCTAGGGATTTATATATCCATTGATCATCGTATCCCTTATGTTGATGTTATTTCATCGAGTTGAAAGTGTCGATTGACTTAAATATTTCCTAGCTATATTTACTTCCCTTGTAGAACCGTGGCTANGTGCGTCCCTCCGCAAGTTTTTTCAGGCCGATTGCGTTCCTTGACCCGTTTTCCGTCGGTCAACGCCGTTTTATGCCGTTACATTTTGTTTTTATCACAAGGGTAATATCGTCATTATGTAATACCGTGTATAGCTACTCCGTATTACTTACACATGTCATATACCGTGTATAGCTACCCCGTAAACACATAGACGGCCTCTTTTATTCGTCACAAAACTTTTGTTACAATAATTATCAATTCACAAACCCTCATTGCATGTTATTGTGGAATTTTTGTTAATTTCAAAACATGGATTTACTCTATGAAAAGTAAGAAGAGATCCAGGTTATCGAGTTGATGATACCGTTCTGTGCAACTCGGCTATGAAAAAATACGGTACGTTTTTGTTGCTATAATCGTTGGAATTTCTAATTGGGGTAAAAAAAGTTCGTCGAAAATATATAACAATGCATATCTATAGAAAGATAATTTAATTCTCGTCGCGATGGTGTATTTTTTGTAGCTTTAAGATTTACCGTTTGCAAGATTTGTTGTTTTTAAAAAAAGGTGAAAATGGTTTTATATTAATTTAAATAAAAAATGAATGGCTATAATTGATTCATTTGTTTTATGACAAATATGAGTTATTGTATTTTATCCGAATATTCATGGCGATTTTAATATAAGTACTTAAGTCTAAAGATAAAGTAAGCCTTACTTGACTGAGTGAGATAAAAACATTGTGTGCATGATAAAGAGTTTAGATAAGGGTTGTGTTAACCCAACGGGGTCTATGACCTAGCTAGGCCAAACCCTCCTCTTAGGGGTACCTTTTTTTTCAGCTTTTGTACTCTGTTTTTTTGTTTTTTCTTATTTTGTCTTTTTTTTTTTTTTTTTTTTTTTTTTTTTTTTTTTTTTTTTTTTTTTTTTTTTTTTTTTTTTTTTCTTTTTTTTTTTTTTTTTTCTAAGTACTTTGTCCAAGTGCAGATTGCACTTTTTATGTCCAAAGTGATAAAAATATCACTTTTCATGTCCAAGTGCAGTTTTGTTTTTCCAAGTGCAGATTGCACACAACTTTTTCCCAAGTGCAGTTTTTATTTCCAAAGTGCAGATTGCACACAAAGCACACAAGTAAATAAAACACAAGAAGGCTCAGATTAACACGTAATCGTCATCGCCATAGTCTGAAAAATATGTTAGGCTCGGATATATGAAGGTTGCAAAGTGATAAAAATATCACTTTGCCATCCATTCGGTTTTTAGAAAACCATTCGTCATTGCCTTTTAGAAAACCATTTGTCCAAGTGCAGATTGCACACAAAATTTATCATGTCCAAGTGCAGATTGCACACAAGTATCACAAGTTTCACAAAACCCTCCCAAAACACATGTTACACAAGCTCAACAGCATCACAAGCCTATAAAAAGCATCACAAGCCTGTAAAAATCTCACAAGCCTGTAAACAGCAAGATTCTTGCTTTTGCAGCTTTCCTCCACTATAAACAAAGCAACCCTCAATCACAAAGAACAGTCGTATCACAAGTTTCACAAAACCCTCCCAAAACACATGTTAGACGAGTATCACAAGCATCACAAGCCTGTAAAAAACTCACAAGCTCAACAGTCTTTTGCAGTTTTGCTCCACTATAAACACAACAACTCTCAATCACAAAGCACAAAAGGCAACAAGTAACAATCAGCTACAAACCACAATCAGTTTCACTACTCTCAACCACACTCAGTTTCACACAAGGGGCAACAAGTACTACAACCATTACAACAAACACTACAACCATATCAAGAAACACTACACCACAGAACCACCAACCATATCAACAAACATTACACCACAGAACCACCAAGGTAACCAATTCTAAGCTACACAAGTCTCACAAAGAAGCAGAGTTTCACAACAAGTACACCCTATATACTAGAGAGGGTTAATATATCAAAATAACCCCCGTCATTTTTTACGAAATAATCACATAAACATCACATAATCACCCACCACATAACCAAAAAACCCAAACTCTAATTTATAAAAATTAGGCGTTTTATATTTTTATGATAGATCTGCTAAATTAAACAACAAACAACTCAAATAATCACATAAACATCACATAATCACCCACCACAGAACCTTTTACCCAAACCCTAATTTATAAAAATTAGGCGTTTTATATTTTTATGATAGATCTGCTAAATTAAACAACAAGCAACTCAAATAATCACATAAACATCACATAATCACCCACCACAGAACCTTTTACCCAAACCCTAATTTATAAAAATTAGGCGTTTTATATTTTTATGATAGATCTGCTAAATTAAACAACAAACAACTCAAATAATCACATAAACATCACATAATCACCCACCACAGAACCTTTTACCCAAACCCTAATTTATAAAAATTAGGCGTTTTATATTTTTATGATAGATCTGCTAAATTAAACAACAAACAACTCAAATAATCACATAAACATCACATAATCACCCACCACAGAACCTTTTACCCAAACCCTAATTTATAAAAATTAGGCGTTTTATATTTTTATGATAGATCTGCTAAATTAAACAACAAACAACTCAAATAATCACATAAACATCACATAATCACCCACCACAGAACCTTTTACCCAAACCCTAATTTATAAAAATTAGGCGTTTTATATTTTTATGATAGATCTGCTAAATTAAACAACAAACAACTCAAATAATCACATAAACATCACATAATCACCCACCACAGAACCTTTTACCCAAACCCTAATTTATAAAAATTAGGCGTTTTATATTTTTATGATAGATCTGCTAAATTAAACAACAAACAACTCAAATAATCACATAAACATCACATAATCACCCACCACAGAACCTTTTACCCAAACCCTAATTTATAAAAATTAGGCGTTTTATATTTTTATGATAGATCTGCTAAATTAAACAACAAACAACTCAAATAATCACATAAACATCACATAATCACCCACCACAGAACCTTTTACCCAAACCCTAATTTATAAAAATTAGGCGTTTTATATTTTTATGATAGATCTGCTAAATTAAACAACAAACAACTCAAATAATCACATAAACATCACATAATCACCCACCACAGAACCTTTTACCCAAACCCTAATTTATAAAAATTAGGCGTTTTATATTTTTATGATAGATCTGCTAAATTAAACAACAAACAACTCAAATAATCACATAAACATCACATAATCACCCACCACAGAACCTTTTACCCAAACCCTAATTTATAAAAATTAGGCGTTTTATATTTTTATGATAGATCTGCTAAATTAAACAACAAACAACTCAAATAATCACATAAACATCACATAATCACCCACCACAGAACCTTTTACCCAAACCCTAATTTATAAAAATTAGGCGTTTTATATTTTTATGATAGATCTGCTAAATTAAACAACAAACAACTCAAATAATCACATAAACATCACATAATCACCCACCACAGAACCTTTTACCCAAACCCTAATTTATAAAAATTAGGCGTTTTATATTTTTATGATAGATCTGCTAAATTAAACAACAAACAACTCAAATAATCACATAAACATCACATAATCACCCACCACAGAACCAAAAAACCCAAACCCTAAGTTTTATAAATTAGGCGTTTTATATTTTTATGATATATCTGCTTAATTAAACAACAAACAACTCAAATAATCACATAAACATCACATAATCACCTACCACAGAACCAAAAAACCCAAACCCTAATTTTTATAAATTAGGCGTTTCATAAAATATTGATAGATCTGCTTAATTAAACAACAAACAACTCAAATAATCACATAATCACCCACCACATAACCTTTTACCCAAACCCTACTTTATAAAAATTAGGCTTTTCATAGATCACAAACATAAAACAAATGAAATCATTGTTAAAACAAGTGATTTAGATCTAAAAACGTTAGATCTAAACACGTTTTTAGAGAGAGAAAAGAGAGATTCTCACACACACACAAAGTGAGAGAGAGATAAGTGTCCGGGTGTATATGCGTTAAACGCGTTTAAACGCGTTTTATTTTTTACTTTTATTTTTTTTTAATTTGTAAAAGTTTAGTAAAAACAAAAGTTAACTATCATTTGTAAAAAAAAAAGTATTTTGTAAAAATGTAAAAATGTAAAAGTTGTAAAAAAAAGTATTTTGTAAAAAAAAAGTTATATATCATTAGTAAAAAAAAAAGTTAAATAAAAGTTTTAAAAATGTAAAAATGTAAAAGTTGTAAAAATGTAGTTTTAAAAATGTAAAAATGTAAAAGTTGTAAAAATGTAAAAGTTAAATAAAAGTTGTAATTTTTGTAAAATGTTAAATATTTTTTTTTAAATGTGTAAGTTATAAAGTTGTAATAAAAACTAAAAAAAAAAGTAAAAGTATTTTGTTAAAAAAAAATTAGTTATAAAAGTATTAGTTAAAAAAAGTATGTTATAAAATTTGTTATGAAAGTGTAAAAAAAATAGTGGCGAAATATCATAAATTTTATAAAAGTTGTAAAAATGTTATGTATTTTCAGGTTTTTGGTTCTCACGAGCAAGTAACTGAGTGGGTGCAAAATATAGCTCGGGAGCTCGGTTTTGTAATTGTTAAAAATAGAACCAAATCAGAAGATGGTCAGATGAATGAAGTCAATTATAGGTGTACAAAGGGTGGGAAGTATGAACCTCAAGGTAGTGGAAAACGGAAAACCAAAACATGTAAAACCAATTGTCCATTCAGATTAGTTGCGAAATATCATCGAACGCAAAATTATTGGATTTTGAGGGTGAAAGATGATACGCATAATCATGATATGCTAGAGTCGTTGCATGGTGTGCCATATGCAATGCGATTAAAGGATGATGAGTTGGGTTTGGTCAAAGAATTGACAGATTATAGCGTATGACCACGTAATATACTTTCGACAATACAGGGTCGTAATCCGGATAACGTGTCTAGCGTTAGAACTATATATAACGCACAAAATAAGATCCGGAGAGCCAGAGTAGGTGATAGAACTCCATTTCAAGTCCTTTACTCGCATTTGATGGATTCAGGGTATACATGGTACCCGAGGGTAAATGAGCATACAAACGAGCTTGAGGAGCTATTTTTTGTGCACCCCACGTCGTATGCTCTATGGTNGACCACGTAATATACTTTCGACAATACAGGGTCGTAATCCGGATAACGTGTCTAGCGTTAGAACTATATATAACGCACAAAATAAGATCCGGAGAGCCAGAGTAGGTGATAGAACTCCATTTCAAGTCCTTTACTCGCATTTGATGGATTCAGGGTATACATGGTACCCGAGGGTAAATGAGCATACAAACGAGCTTGAGGAGCTATTTTTTGTGCACCCCACGTCGTATGCTCTATGGTGTACATTCCCTGAAATCATGCTGAGGGACTCCACGTACAATACCACGATGTTTAAATGGCCGTTGTTGGAAATTGTTGGAGTAACTTCAACAAATAAAACATTTTCAATGGCGTATAGCTTTTTAAACAGTGAACAAAAGCATAATTTTAAATGGGTATTGCAACGTGTGAAGCAAGTGATAGACGAAAGATATTACCCACGTGTTATCGTCACTGACAGAGATTTAGCGTTTGTTAGGGCAATAAGAGAAAAAATTCCTAACGCTCACGGATTACTCTGTCGATGGCATATAGAGCAAAATCTGCTTAAGTATTACAGAAATAGATGCAGTGGGTTAGATGAGTATGAGTCCATTAAACACAGATGGGATTGGATGGTAAAAGCTCCGACATTCAAAATGTTCGAGCAACATTGTCAACGCCTACAACAGCGATTGGTCAACCATACGGGTACTTAATTATTAATTCATTGTTTTTTATTATTTAATAAAAAAGCACCCGAATGACCTTTTATTAATGCATTGTTTTTTTCAGATATCGCTGAGTATCTGGATAACTGGCTGCGACAATACTCACACATGTTTGTCTCGTATATTACCGACCAATATCGCTCCTACGGCCAGACAACAACGTGCAGAGTTGAGGCTCACCACGCGTTGTTGAAATTATATTTGGACGGCACACAGTCCAAATTAGACAGGTTGTTGAGGTCGATCGATAAGATTCTCATTTCGCAAGAAAATGCGATAAAAGAGAGGTTTAATAGAAGCATCAACGAGAAACTAAATAAATGTAATATATCACTATTTGAAGAATTGTGGTATAAAGTTTCCAAACATGCTTTCGATCTCATGTTCAAAGAACTCCACATGTCGATCACCGTAGACAAATGTAGCCATAAGTTGCAGTCAGTTTATGGACTACCATGCTTTCACATCATGCAATACTACCTATATCATGGTAAGTATATTAAATTTATAACTATCAAGTTGTTTTCCCTATTAATATCAGTAATTTATATAAGTCACTTTAATTGAATTCAGGACGCCCCATTCCACTGGATGAAATTCCTATTTTTTGGAGAACCCTATCTGTTCCGTGGCCTGTTATCAATAGGCCACTGATGAGTGCTCAAACACTCATCATTTTTTGTCAAATCTGAAACGCAAAACATCTGAAAACACGCAAAATCACATCAAAATGATGAAAATATCCAAGGATCGTGTTTTATATGTCTCAAATGCAAAATGTTTAAAAACAAATGAAAAACGAGCAAAGTTTGCAGAATTGGCAGTTTCAGTCCCCCAACTTTCAAAGATTGTCAAAATTAGTCCCTGGTCAAAATATTTCAAAGAAAAGTCAACTTAAGTCCTTGGAAAGTCAAAAATGTTCAATATTGATCCTTGGATAAAAGTTTTCATGAAATGGCAAAACAAGCCCCTCAACTTTGGGAATTGGCAATTTTGGTCCTCGGGTGTTCAAAATGGGAAATTATCATTTGAGGTCCTTGGATTATTGAAGGTTGACAAATTTCACCCTTGGACTAACTTTGGAACAGTGGCAAATCAAGACCCTCAATTTTCAGTAAATTACATATTTGGTCCTTGTGGTATTTTGTTAACAACACCTAAACAAAAACCAAACCCAATCCAAATCCAAATCAGTCCACCCCAAAAACAACCCAGGCCCAATTCCCTTTTAAATTTACCCGGCCCAAACAAAAACAATAAACCCCACGTTTTTATAACTTTCCCCCTTTCCCAGAGTCAAACACTTTGACCGTCTTCATCTCCTTCCCACGTGGGTCTGCAACCCAGTACCACCTCCATGCCTCCACCTCAATCCCTCCTCACCTTGTCTCCCCAACCCCAACTACCAGCCAAAGGGCATTTATTACCCAAATAATCCTCCAAGCAATCTACAACTGCTTTTGACAATTTTGGCGCCAAAAGCTATTTCAAAGGCTAGGATTAAAGCCAGTCATCCTACGGCTCAGAGTTGTGAGGGGAAGTGCTTAGAAGGGTTCCAAAACCCTAATTGTCACATATAAAAAGAAAGAGAAGAAGGAGCAGCAAGGGGAGTAATTTTTAGTTAACTTTTTATGCCGTTTTTATTTTAATGTTGTAAACCCTAGCTTTCATTTGTATTCCCAAGTATCTTTTCTATGTTTTAGACTCAGTTCTAGTTGTATTTTCAGAATTCTCAAGTTAATTTAAGTTTAATTTTCCTTTTGATCTAATCATATGTTATTTTGAAGTTTCAAGTTCTTTGCTATTTTGTCCATCTTCATCTTAATTTGTCTCAGTAGTATCCTAAAACCTTTTTAAAGTTAGTTAAAGTAAAAATAAAACAGCAAACTCAGAAAAAGAAAATTGCAAGAAAATACAAAAATAAAAAAAATGGTGGTTCCAGTCTTGAAGCAGAAAGCAATGGTTGGATGATTATGGTTTAGAGCTCATGGGAGCATTAGGTGGTGACTTTGAATCTGGTTCTCTCCCATTCACTCAGTTCTATGACTTGGATAAATTTGTAAGACTTGTCCACATTTTCTGTAGCATAATCTGTTATTGTTAGTTAACGATGTTTACTATTGCTTGAATTGGTTTATTTGTGTTCATTATTTATTAGTTTAAACTCAAACCTCAGTTTCTTGAATTAAATTGGCCATTTACTTTGAAAATCTTTCAAACTAGTTTTTAAAGGGGTGTTTGGTTCATGCTAATCTGCTGAGCTCTTGTTGTTCATTGTGGTAATAGTTGGTTTAAGCATCTCACCTAGGTCCAAATAAGCTCAGGTTGACAATTAGTTTGGACACTTTTAAAGAAAAAGTCAAGATTGGCCCTAAATATCCATAGTGCAAACTGTTAAATATTTTTGATATCCAAATCTTCATTCCAAGTTTGAAAGTAGTTAAGGTAGCTTTATTTAGTCTCATTTAAGGTTCAAACATCTTCTTCAGCAAGATTGGATGAGTTGAAACTCACCTAAGTCAACATTTGGAAAAAGGATCACAAGTCAAACTTTGTTGCTGTCAAAAAAATGGGACAGATTTCTAGGGAACTTGTAGGGTTTATCTTGGCTTAGAAATCAATGACAATCGTTGTTTTGTCATCTTTGCTAGCTTTTAAATCAAAATCAAAAAGAATTTTCAGATTTGGGACTCATTTGCCCATTGAAATTTAGGCTTGATGTTGTGTGATCACCCATTTATCTCCCCTGTACCCAGTTTTGGGCCACTTTTCAATTTGCCATAGAATGTTCAATTCTTGATAATTTGTTTTGTTCTTTGCTTTTTTTGGAGAGCCCTTTAGGTAGTCTTTAGGTAATTGCTTTTTGTTTGCCCTGTATTGCTTATTTAGGTAGCTTATTTAGCCCCTTAACTTGGCCTTTTTGCACCTGCTGCTGCAGTTTGTTCTTGGGATAAGTTTGTTTGCAGTTTTATTTTTGATCTTTGTCCTTATTGTTGTTAAATATTGTTGTTACTGGTTGTTGTTGTTGTTGTTAGACTTTTGTTTGTGTTAGTCCATTTAAGCTTATTTTGACCCTTGTACTTTGCCTTTTGGACCCGTTAGGCTGCTGATGTGCAGCAGCTTGCACCAGCAACCAAACCAGCTTGCTTGATTATTGTTCATGCTTGATCCTTGTTGTTAATGTTTTGTTATTGTTAGTTGATAATTGGTTGTTTGCATCTGAGCTTGTTACTCTTTTGTTGTGCTTATTGCTGTTGTTGTTAGAATCAGTTGTTGTTGTCCATTGTTTTGTTGCTGTTCTTGATGTTCTTGTGTTATTGATTCTTGTTATTGTATAATAGTTGTCTGTTGTTGTTATTGGTGCTACTTGTTGTTGTTTTTAATCTTGTTCCATCTTTAAGCTTGTTTAAAGCTTATTTGGATTTGTGTTGTTGTGGCAGTTATAAAAGAAACAAGTGAAAACAGATTTTGACATTTAGGTTGAACCTAAATCTGTATTTGTTGGTTTAATTTGCTTCTAAGTGCATAGTTTGTTTTTGGATTTGTGTTTGTGCTTGTGTTTGTGTTGATAAAACAGAAGCAAACAGAAAAAAAAAATAAAAAAAAATAAAAAGTTTCCAAAAAGGGAGCCAAGGGATTCGAACCCTGGTCTTCCCATTCACAAACCCCACACCTCACAACATACCCTCTAAACCAGTAGCGCCCTAGGGACTTGCATTAGGATTCTCCCAAGTTTATTATTTAACCACCAAAGTCCCTATAAGCTTAACAGCTTATTCAAGCTTATTGCAGCTTATTTTCAAATTGGACCCCCATCTTTTATATTTTTCTTAGGTTAGAAATAGTTCAAAGTATTTTGTAAAAAAAAGTTTCAGATTTTTCTTTTTAGTTTTGGTATTTATTAGAATTTAATTTTTGTTATTTAGTAATTAAATCATTATAAATAGAATTTTCATCAAATAATTAATTTTCTTTTTTCTAAAATTTTCTTTTATCGTTAGGCTCGTAAAAAAGTAATTTTCATACTCGTAGGCCTTTTACTTCTCAAATTTCACTTTTTATTTTGCGCGTCTACGTTATTTTTAATATAAACGTGCGGTTTTAATTTTAAATATGTTTTAGGGTAATTTAGCTTTACTTTTTTGTTAATTTAGCTCGTTTAACTCGTTTTCACTTATTTCCTCTTAGAATAATCAATCTCTCTTTCCCATTATCGTTTCATAAACACTTGATCTCAAACCGTTTTCGATACAATTCACACCTCGTCGGGATTTAAACGACCCGGGGAATTCCTATACTCTCCTTGGTGTATTGTGCCTTTTCTAGTTTGACTTTTGTTGACCAAATCCTTGGTTGACTTTAGTTGACTGTTTCAGACTCAATCAGCCACCGCCTGAAGATGGCTCTTCCAGCGAACCTGATGATGATGATGATGATGATGATGATGATGATGATGATGATGATACTTCGGTTCAAAATGACATTCGACAATTCAAGAATATTTTTAGCAGAGCAACATCGTTTGTCAAGAAAAATATGTTAACGAAGTTGAAAGAGATATACCAGCCTGAATCTGTTGGCACATGTGAACCTGCTATTCAGAAAAATACCCATGGACGTCCGAGCGCAAAGGACAAAAAGGGCAAGGCTACACAAGTCCCGGACTTGAATGAAGTCCCGGACTTGGATGAAGTACCAATCATAGATCACCGAAGAAGTACAAATTCAAGATCTACAAAAGTCCCGAACTTGCGGAAAGAACCTCAACGACATAGTTCTTGCACGGGTGATAGTCTACGCCACAGATTATATGTTGGAGATAATGTGAGCAATGCTTTTATTGGGCATATTCCATAGATTTTCCGTCCATACGTAATAAGTATACATAATGTGCTGGGTGATGGAAATTGTGGATTTCGGTGCGTTGCCCACAGTCTTGCTCAAAACGAAAATAGGTGGGCCGAAGTCAGACATATGTTATTGCAAGAGTTAGCCAGACATAGGCAAACTTACATAAGTATGTGGCAGCAATATGACTTTGACCGAATTTGGTATACAATAGACTGGTTCAATGGAGGTGCACTTATCGGTCGCTGGATGATGATGCCAAACACGGGGCTGGTTATCGCTTCAGTGATTAACCGACCTGTTGTATTTATATCCCAACAAGGTTGGAACACATGTTTTCCGCTTTTTACCGGGCCAAACTTATCACAAGGAACCGACCCCCTTGTGATTGCCCGTGTGGGGGAGAGAGACTATGCTCACTACATTTTACCGACGCTAGACAAAGATTCTCCACTTCCGTATAACCACCCACAATGGAGGACGTACAGAGAGCCAGTTGCAGCCGAATGGGAAACTTTATATCAACATCGACTAATACAGTAAATAATTATACAGACAAAACATTGTAAATGATTATTGATTTATGTTGTAAATAATTATACCGACAAAACATTGTAAATAATTATTGATTTATGCTGTAAATAATTATACCGACAAAACATGTGATGATTACTGACTTTATGTGTAAATAATGTTTGGTTATATATATAATGATTAAATTATTATCTTAATTAGTAATAAATTATTGATTGATGTTGTAAATTATTATGCAAATTCTTGCCCAGGGTGGAACAAGAATCCTTTCTTGTGTCGATGTGCATTTGGAGAGGATTAATTACTAGAACGCAATCTGGAAACCAGCTACTCGTGGGCAATCTGTATTATGCATGTCCTGTTCACATGTAATAATAATCATAAGTTTGCTTAGTTATGTATATATGTAATAATTTGTTCTGTTAAAACTAAATTTTCTTCATATTTCATTACATGTACAGTGTTAACACTGTACTTTTCCTAAAACCTAAAATTCTAGCCAAATTCTATTTATTGTACCGGTACCTTTTAATTTTTAATTGCATGTTAATTGGGCTTGAGAAGCGTGAGGATATATTTGGAACGAGAATTTATTCTTGATTGACTAGCCAACCTAGAAACTCGAAATTGGTTTTCATTGCAATTATTTGATTTATTTTGAGTTTGAGAAACTCTGAAGTTTATGCTTGATTTATTGGAAAATTATTAGTGACCAATGGCGCAAGTTCGACATTTTTCGAGTCCGTTTGCTATGGTCGTTTGGGGCCCCCGGAGCGTTCATGTTAAGAAGTTTTTTTTTTATTTTTAACGTTGGCAAAGTTGGTCCTTGAGTTATATTACATAATCTTCCCATTAATTTCCTTAACAAAAAAAAAACAACTATTATAAATACCATATACTTTGTTTCATCATATATCCACATATACATTTATCTCATTTCTAATTATATATAAAAAACCAACACCAACTCAAAATCTCTCTCTCTCCTTTCTCTCTCTTCGCCAGGCGAAACCCAACCAAAAATTCGGCCGCCGTAAAAATTCTTCCGGCCACACCTTCTCACCCTCTAGCACAACTATAGATCGGGCTATTCCCACCACTCCCGTACACTACACACCCTCGTACCCCCTCGAATCACCTCCACGCAGCCACCACCGAGCACCACATCCACACCGAGAGCCATGCCACCTCACACTATTTCTCCACAGTAAGTACCACGCGCCACCCCGTTCATTATTTTTATTTTTTATTTGAAACCCCTAGTTTTGAAAATCTTTTAAACCGATTATATGTTAAAATTCTTATAAATTTGTTTTAATAATTGATTTATTAAGCTCAAAACTCGTGTGGATCTTTTTCTTAGCCCGTTTGGCCGCGACTCTGGTTGACCTCACCGAGTTGACTCACTCGACCGGTGAGGTTTTTGGTGTTTTGTTGTTTGTTTTGGTTATGTAATGCACGAAGGATAATTATTTTTCTATTGGTTTTATAATTTTGAGGGTCGTTTGGCTTTGGTTTGTGTTCGGCAGGAACTGCCACCACCACCGTATGGCTTGGGTGGTGGGATCTATTTAATTGAATATAGTTTGTTAGTTAGGAATAGTTTGGATATGGTTTGGTAGTGTTTGGTTATTGAATTTCGGATTTTGGTAATGGATGGGTTAATGGCGAATGGTTTAGGGATTTCGGAATTGAATTTTGTTTTGAATTTGGAGTCGAAGTGTTTTGATTATTATTGTTGTTGGATTATTTTTCGGGTATCGGACTTACTCAGTCTCGATACTATTTAGTTGAACCATGGCTAAACATCACTAAAACGGTTAATAACAATTCATGCAAACACCCTAACATGCATCTTGACATAGTTGACCGAGGACTTTGGCATCCGGACCATCGAGTTATCGTAATCCTATTTTATTGTTAATCGTCTCTCATCGAGTTGAACTTGGGACCGTATTGGACTTTGGAGCTATGGTCAATTAACTTTGGACTTATGGACCCTTTAGGTACACCGAGACGGCATAGGTACGTATAGGCCCTTAACAGATCTTAACGTACCATGGAACAACGAACATACAAAACATGGTCGATAACTAAAAACTATGGACTACGTGAATATCTATATCCAATAATATTATATATTTTAAATATTAGCGTGTTTAAAATATTAAAGACGTACGTAGACTCGGGGAAACGTTCTATAACGGGCACATGCCGAAATTTGTAAAAACTCTTTATGAATTCAAATTTTTACAAACTACATATTTATTCAAAAAACCCTTTTATTTCACGTTACTTTTCGGGAAAATGGGTAAACGAACTTGTTATTAGCGGATTGTTATTTATTTGAGTGTTACTTCATTTTTTTTCTCTTACTCATTTCATATCGACTTCTCTTCTTCGAGACTATTCTTTCTCTTTCTTGCGTATTGGGTCGTATTCGCCGACTTATTACCTTTTTCATATCTTTCTCCACACGAGACTTTTTCGAAACTATTATTCTTTCAAATGCCATTGTATTTTATAAAATTTTATTCAAGCATTTTTTATTTGGAATATCGGTAAACATTGCATGAGGGTATCACTGATATTGTATTGCTTAGGTTTGCTTGAGGAATTATTTGCTTGTGGACGCATTATTCGATTGGTTGATATATCTCGTTTCCATGTACTTTTAAGCGTGTGTTCATAGCCCCCGTTCTTTATCTTTTAAATGTTTTAACCATGGGGTAGATACATGCTTTAATGTTTCTGAGCACAAGTATTTTTGGTATGCTGTTTCCTGATTGTATGCTTCCTGACGATTTGGCTAAGGTAGCTTTACCTTGATTGCAAGCCCCCAGATCATGAACAACATTAATACCTGCGATGAGCGCGAATATAGGAAGATATAGGCCTTATAGGAATACCTTCCCACTCCTTTGCCTGGATAGAGCAAATTGTGGGTCTATATTCGATTTCTGCCGGTAATTGGCAGTACTCGGCCTTGGGGCTATTATATTATGAAATTCCGCGGTATATATGACTACATATGATTGTTGGTTAGTTTTGCGTTCAATGAGCTTAGCCTCAAACAAATGTATAGTGCCAGGGAATGCCTCTATTCATTGGTTGTTACCTTGATTACCGATATGCTATGGTTGCTCATATCTTATGATTAAACCTGTTGTGCTCACCTTATATTTAAACTATGGATACACTAACCTTATGTGTTGGACTTTTAAGTCATGTGTTTCACGGTACTAATGATATTAATAATCTAGCTATTGACGCTTGAATTCTTGGTCATGGTGGAGGGGCTAAGCTGAAGACGGCATTTCTGTCAGGAGCTATACATCTTTCTTCCTTTAAATGTTCATTGTAAAACCTTTTGTGATCTTTTTCGTTTACTTCCGCTGCTAAACTTTGTTTATTTTCTGCTGCAAACTTTATTTACTTTTTTCCGCTGCTACTTTGACTTAAGAGTCCTTGTACTTTAAATGGTTTGTAATTCGAATGATATGTTTTGCAACATTTATAAACGTCCCGTGTTGTGGTCGTTAGCTATAAATGTGCCTGGTTTCTATTTGCGTAATACCCCCAGCATGATAGCTGCCGTATTTGAGTTGGGGGTGTTACAAACAGCCAGGTACAACTAACTATGGGTGTCGATACTTCATGTGGAAAGATGAATTTGAAAGGAGGTACTTTAATCAAGCCTCTTCTTCAGCGCAGTGCTCAAACTGCGTTGCGAAAGATAATAAGATTGACAAGCTTAAAGCAAGAAACAAGCTGTTAATGACAAGAATAAAGACGCTGGAGATGGAGTTAAAATTGGCAAGGAATCCTGAGGATCACGCTTGTCAGTCGGGTGCAAGGCTCCATGATCTTTTACATGAAATGAATAATCTTCATATGTCGTAGATGTTGTTGTTTTTAAATAATGTGTTAACGTTGTTGTTTAATTGAATAATAACATTTGTTGTTATAGTCGTTTAATGTGGTAACGTTTAACGTGCTATTGTTGTTGGTGTTAATTAAATAAAAACGAATTAGACGTTATTATTCTATAAAACATTATACAAACAAAACATTATATACAAAACATTATACAAAAAAAATA
>LBNU01010853.1:148299-191672 GCA_014162995.1 Artemisia annua | reverse complement strand
TT
This sequence comes from Artemisia annua, assembly GCA_014162995.1. NCBI lineage: Eukaryota > Viridiplantae > Streptophyta > Magnoliopsida > Asterales > Asteraceae > Artemisia > Artemisia annua. The sequence goes on along the minus strand of LBNU01010853.1, from coordinate 191,670 downwards.
GTCGTTGTTGGAGGAGAGGATGATGTTTACTTAACTTTTAAGGGATTAAAAAGTGTAAGGTAAAGGGGTGAAGTATGTAATAATCGTATTACAATAAAATAAAGTGTAAGATTAATTTTATGACACACATTTCAAAAAAAATGTCACTTCAATCATAAAATTTGTTGATATTTTGCTCCACACATTTAATGAGTGTCATTTGAAAGTCAGATTTAGTGACACTCTTTTGTGTCATTACAATAACAGTCAATAAAAGTCATTTTTCTGTGTAGTGACTTATTTATAACTATGTATAAAGAAGAAAACAATTTTTTAAAAGCTTAAAATTTATAAGATGAGTTAAATTTTATTTATAACTAAGTTTATAATGCCGGCGCCACGCGCGCGGGGTTTTTTTTAAATTTTTTGAACATGATATTTTTATTATTAAAAAAAATAATTTAATCTTTTTGTTGTTTGATTATGATGTTTATTAAGTTTTGTTATTATTAAAGATAATTATTTAAAAATTTTAATCCTATTGTTAATTGCATATTATCTATATTTTTTTGTATTTAAATCTTCTACTTGTGTTATGGGATAAATATAAAATATTATCTAATAAGAAAATAATCTTTTTTTCTAAATAATATATTACTAAATAAGGTATGGTTTAGTGTTTTTTGAAATGGAAAAGTCCCCACTGGGTTTGTTTTATATATAAACTAGTTATTAATGCCCGCGCACTGCGCGGGTTTTTTTTAAATTTTTTGGAATCATATAATTTTATTTTTATTAAAAAACAAATAATTTAAATCTTTGTTTTTTGTTTATGATGTTTAATTATAGTTTTTTGATTTCAATTTTTATTTCAATAAATTAAAGGACAATCTTTTTAGTGATTATTTATTGAGTACCGTCTCTCTAAAGCCTTTGGAATGAACACGAGACTTTAGTTTTCCGAAATGGTAGAGCTATTTGAAATTAAAGTTCTAAACAATGAATTTCCATCATGAACAACCTTTTCTTTTAAACGGCGAAAATACAATAAACCAGCAAGAAATTAGGTGCAAAACAAGAACCACACACCCCTAACTAGGGGTTTCGAGTATTTGATAAAAGAAATGAGATTAACAAGTCATATAAAGGTTGATTGATTGATATTTCTCCTACCTATAAGATTTGATAACAAGATACAATTAAGCATGGAATAACAAGACATGTTTCACATTTACAAAAAATTAAAATAAAAATAGTTTCCTATATATCTTAAGTTGTTACATATACATTTTACATTATAAAGTAAAACATGCTCTACATATCATCAGAGTAACTACACAGGGAAAATTTTCAAGTTTCAAGGTTTTCAAGATCAATTAGCTTCTAGCTTCCACACAATCACAAAATCGACATTAATTAAAATAGGCATGGTTTACAAGACAAACAAAGAAAGAATGAACAAAACACAAATTTTAATATGTATATAACAATCCACAAATCAACAAATCAATAAAATCAAACTTCTAATTATTTTGTATCTTATATAGCAATCAGGAAATTATTAATGAAGCACCAAATTTGTGCCCTAACTAAGTACGTTGCTAATTTTAGTCACATTACTTTGTAAACGGACTAAAATCACAACGTATACATATATATCTTTACACAATGAGTCAAACATCTGAAATGTCATCAAATAATAGCCTAATCTAAAACTTTAGTATCATTTTATGATGGATATGATGAAATCAAATTATGTGGTATACAAGGTGAGTTACTCCAAACCCTAGCATGCATCTTCAATATCTCAATAGCTTTTTCCTTCATTTTACTACCACAATCAACTTGCAACACCAAGCACAACTTTCCAACCACACCAATTTGCAACATCTCGGCCACGACAGCGTCATTGCCTGAATACTTAGCCACCGAGTACACAATTCTCAGCGCCCTATCACTAGCAACCGGCGAAACCCTAAAAATCTTTTTAGAAACAACTGCCAAACCCGCGCCATGTTTTAGCAACTCAGATCGCCCTTCGGCACATTGGCAAAGCTGATCTAGGGCTAATAACACCATTTCCAGCAATCTTTTGTCTGATGAGTCTAATAAGATATCAATCAAAGTAGGGACCGCAGATGCTTCTGCGGCCCTGATTCTATTTCTCCCTGATAAACAAACGTTTATCAGTAACTTTAACGTTGCTTTAGTGGCTTTATGAGAAATCTGATCGTTCAGAACATTAACTAGCTCAACAAAGAACTCATGTTTCAAAGATGACGCCACTTGCATGGGCTGAGCCGCATCAAACATAGATTTCAGCAACATGACAGCATATGTTCGTGTCTCATAGTTAACAGCGTGTTGCAGCACGCGCGTTAGGGTTTCAACAAATTCATTGTTTTTAGCAAGTAAACCTTGAAGGGTAGCTTGTGAAATATGCATGTGGTAAAGAATACCTACTGCTTCATCAGAAGGTGTCACCAACTCGAACTCTGCCAACTCAGATTCATCTCCGACCGATGATGCCGTCATGCTACTATTGTTGTTGTGGTTATGGTTGTTTAGAACATAAGTTAGATACTCGACTGCTCCAGCTGCTTCCATTGACTTTTTATTTGTTTCACTTTCTAAAACAAGCGTTTTCAATCTTTTCAAAGATTTCATTTGCAAAGATGGAGTTTTCAAATCTTTGAGAAGTTTTAGGATTTGGGTTTTGGAGATAGGAGCTCGAGGCGTAGGGACTCTTTCGACGCCACATGTCGGGTTAAGTGTGCACCAAGATTGGATCAATCTTCGAACCGTGTGATTTGGTGTAAGTTCCACGTCTAATAGGACTTGTTTCGTAACCGGGCACGTGTTGTTCTTCTTCGTATATAGCCATTTCTCAATGCTATCGCGATCATATGTGATCCCCGTGTGAAGTGTTACGGGGTCTTTCATGATTTCTAAAGAAATCGGACATACGAAAAATGGAGGAACTTCGACGCTTTTGAGATCACTCATTGTAAAATGAAGAAATTGTAGAACAACCCAAGAAAATATATGAAGCTAGGACTTTTTTGATGTTTGAATGATTGAAAGTAGAGGTTCTTGATGATATGTTTAATTTGTATTGTGAATACTTGAAATGGAGAATAATGTTGGTTTTATATATATGTATTGGGATTGAGTGAGAAAAAGGGAATATAGTATTTATTTATTAAAGAGAAAGTCAAATTAAAGAAAAAGTAAACCAAATTGATGGTCAAAGACAGATTGTGTTTGACTTTTCAAACATGTTTGTAAGGCTCAAGAAGAAGACAACGTTATAAAAATGCATGTGCCAGATAAAGTACAAAGGGCAAAATGTGAATGATAAGTCGATAAGACTTGTGTGTTAAGAAATTATAAAATCCAACTTTAGGTCCTTCCATTTCGACAAATTTTATATATTCGGTTAGTTAGTTAATATATTAAAGAACTTTAATAAATACTTGCTTCATGGAGTAATTAATTTAACGAAATGGTAGATTGGGGGAGTAACGTTACTTTTGTTATCTGATTTTGTTGTGATTTTTGTGATGTAAATATTCATGTGCGCGTGACTTGTTTTAAAGTTTTTTTTCCCCATTTCTAGTCTTTAGCGAGCAGCCTATACCATGTTATGGCTTAATTCTTGACATCTGGTAATTTACCTTTGTGGTTTTTGCTAGCTCTAGATTCATTACTTTTGTAATACACACGCGAATGTATTCATTGGCAATTATTTAATCTAGTAAAAAATGTCTCAACTAGTTCAAAATTTGAGAAATACTTGAGTCACAAAATCGTTAGTTGTGACCCCGACCAAAGTCGATATATAAGCATGGTCACTTCATCAAATTGTCGGCAAACTCAACAATTCTTAAGGTTTGTAAACAGGTTTAAATACTTCAACATCATAAGAAGAAACTTTTGATTGGCCAATGATTGAGATCTTCATCGTAATATATGACATGCTTGCACAACTAAATCAATATTCAATTGTTATTACTTCAATTTTGTGATACAAGCAACGCATCCATCCGAAAACAAAAAGTTTAGTGACTTATTTGAAACTATTTCATAATAAAGAGTGGGTTTTAAATACTTGATAATACTAGTTGCAATGAAATGAAAATGTTGTCCCCTTATACAAATGTTGACTTTACTATCTCTAAAAATGTCAACATTTGGTTCTGAAACCCCATCACTACTCGTGCTTAATTTCGAAAAGCGGCTACCGACACTTGTTTGTTAAATGGATTTGGATGCCATGTATTTCTCGGTTGCCACTTAGCTTTATTATTATTAAGGATTTCCTAGCAACATATATAGTTTTAACGTGTTATATGGACATAATAAGTCAATAACATGTATGAAATTAAACATTGAGATACAGGGCATGCTTAGCATGTAATGTATGGCACACGGTATTATAAGAAATGCTTATTTTTTATGGGTTAAGTTCACGGATAGCAATTGGACTTGTCAAAATTTTCAATTATAGGTTACAAACTTTATAAAATACCATTATCACTATCCAAATTTTTTGTACTGGAAAACAATTCTTGTATGTGAAAATTTTGTAAAAATATATTACTAATATGAGGGACCGAGATAAAAGTATATTACTCATATAAGGGACCGAGATAAAAGTATATTACCCATATGTGAAAATTTATAAAAGTTTGGATGGTGATAATGATATTTTTAAAGTTCGTAACTTATAATTGAAAATTTTGGTAAGTTCATACGTTATCCGTGGACTTAACTCTATTTTTATTTTTATTTTAAATAAGCTACTTAAATTCTATGTTTTGTTTGAGAGACATAATATATCAAAGATTTTACAAAAATAATTTTTTATAATCTCATGCTACTTAAAAATAATTTCTTTTTTCTAACTCAATCAGTCATCTTAATTTACAGCTACATCTCCAGTTCCAACAACAAACAACGGTTACTTTCGTCAAGCCTACCCATAGTCTTATACTCCGTATAATGTTAACTTTTCAAAAGTCATGCGAGTAAATCACAAACCTAAACCTTTTGAGCTATACAGAAGATGTAATGTGTGAATGTTGCGTGTATACCTTTATAAACACGCATACATAAGATGCCACATATAACTTTAGAAAAAGGATTCTCAACATATAGGGATGATTAATTTATATAAACCCTGTAATTAATGTTAAAACAACTTATTCGAGTTAATGATATTTTTGTGTCAGACAGCGAAAGCAACTCATTTCCCACGAAGGACATAATCTTAGGTAGTTATATATATCGCGAGATGCATTGTAGGGCACGTATATAGCATTTCCGTGCTCAAGGACCGTTTATATTATTTTGAGCTCACCTTTTGGTGGGTGAATATCTTCGAATGACTAGAAAAAGTTCAGAAACAGCCACGGAAAACACTGGTTATTGTTAATTCGCGTACACACTGAACAACAAATGCTCGGCTCTTGGGTAGCATGTACATGGATTTCTTTTTTACAGGAAAATGCATATGGTATTTACGATAAAGCAAGTAAAATAAACACGTTCCATTAGTTTGTATGTTGCATGTGTTTATGGAAATGTGGTATTTACCATAAAGCAAGTACTAAAATGAATATAGTATTTACCATAAAGCATCTAAAATAAACACGTTCCTAATTAGTTTGTATGTTGTGTTTATGATGTTAATTTGTACTCTATAAAGTATCAAGAGCTAGGGTCGTATATTATGTTTAAAGATGTGGACAATTGCTGCTTTCGGTTAAAGTAGTAAAGCGTAAAAATGGAAGAAAAACTAGGTCAAAAAAGAAACGGTGCTTCGCTTCTTTTCTTAATTTTTCTTTCTTTCAAACTCTAGCTTTTCACTTTATATTTTACAAATATATTATTATCTCCACTAATTTACGGAGTTGTACCTTACCATAACAAGACTATTTCCCTTTGGAAAAGGTAAAACAATATTGACTTGACATTAGATCAAATGTATATAAAAAAGTGCTCAAAATATATTTAAATGCCTACTATTTCCTTAAAAACGAACCAGTTAATTAACAAAAATATGTTTAGTAATCATCCTAGTTACGGTTTAACTAATATTAAATCAAAGTTATACATTTTAAATTGTTTATTAAACTTGTCGAGACGTCGTCTCTAATTAAATTCTAGCCAATCTGCGGCTTTGTTGAATGGTAAAATAGATGGTTCCTAAATTCTAGCGAATATGCGGCTTTGTTTAGGCATGGTTTTAAAAGGCACAAAAGTGTCGTGAGCCTTGGTCATACTGTCACGTACTCACGTCGCGTGTTATGTCACAGTTTGTCACATCTTTTTGTAAACTCGATATATATGAAATATAATATAAGTATATAAATATTTTCGTATTTTGTGCTGCCTTATGCTACATATTATAAACGCAAAGGTTTCGCCTTAGCCACTAAGGCATGAGGCTTGGTCATGCAGCCACGCGGCCCACGCCACGCCTCACGCTATTTATAGCCTTGTGTTTAGGTCAATAAATACTTAAATAGCAACGGATTTTTTTCGAACTCTCGTTTTGATAGGTGAATTATAAAAAAATATTATTAAATGCAACAAACTTTTTAAGGTGTTATAATATGCACATTTTGATGTGTTGTCGTATCAGAAAAACTGACACGTATCACTATTTTTTACGTGACAACACATCAAATTGTATATATTAGAACACTTTATAAAAGTTTGTTGCATTTAATAACCAAACCGAAATTTTAGAATTAGTTCGTTGTTATTTTTGACCAACATCCCTATTTAAATTTGCAACCTAACATATTATATACGGACGCATGCAGAACGATATTGTATAGTTTAGTTATCATTATTGTAATACAAGAATTAAATGACTCTTTCAATTTGACTTAACAAATTAGACCATCGGGTTAGTTTTGGATACGTTCAATTCTTAATGTTAAATTTACCTTTTCATTCGAAAGAACAAGTACTCGCATATGATTAGGTCTATATATAAGCGAGACAATTTCTAAGTTCGTAAGACTAAGGTGAAACGTAATGCTACGAAGACCGGAAGAAGTCATCGTGTTGTGCATGTCATGCTAAACTGTGAGGTAAGCCAACATGGTTATTGTAAATCGATCTTATACTAATTCATAATGTAAGACTGGGTTATGAAAGACGTACGTTCCATAAAAGTTTTGCGTGATCTTTGAAGAAGAAAATGACAATTTTTTTAAGTTAGCCTGACATATATTATCCTAAACGGCTAAAAGTCATTAGCTATTAGTCATTGTACGTAGCTTGCTATGTGTTCGTTAAAGCGACCAAATGATATCGTCCTGTACGTGTATTACACTATTACTCATTACATAACTTTTCTTTGAATGTGAAATATAGTACTACCTCCGTTCCATAATAAATGTTCACTTTGACTTTTCTTAGTCTTTCTTATTAAACTTTCACCATAAATATTTATATTTGTGTTACATGATACTTCATGAAAAATATATGAATTGATTGAGTTTTAAATGTATTTTCATTTGATATAATTTTCATCAAGTATTATATAACACAAATAAAAACATTTACGGTCAAACTTAACAAGAAAGACTCAAAAAATTCAAAATGAACACTTATTGTGGGACGGAGGAAGTAATTAAAATCTATTAAAACGCTAGGAAGTACATTAACAATAATTAAAGAATAAAAATGTTAAGTGTAACCGTAACTCCATAACTCCATAGGCTACCTTAATAATAAACCACTCACCTCCTGCATATCACTACTCTCAACCAACCTAATATACAACCGCTTTTACATCTTTTTAACTTTTAAATGTAGCCTTTAGATGTATAAGTAAAGCTCAAAATAAATAAATAAATAATAAAAAAATCTAAACTTTAAAGATATAGCGATCCTAAAAATACAACTGTGAATACTCAAACAATTAATTAAAAAAAAAAAAAGAAAAAAAAAGGTGGGTCTTAATCCGATCACCCATGACGTATGAAAACGATGAATTCCAAGTACGAATTTGACGTCTAAAACCGAACACATTAATACTTCCTATCGACGCCTGGCATTGGCAATCAAGACCCAAACAAATGTAGATGAGTAAAAAAAAAGGTGATAACATGTATATTGATGTTGTCGATGTTTTATTTTTTGAACGACAATATGATTCCAACGAAGCTTAAATCACAAATGCCTCCAACGAAGCTTAAATCAACAACCCTTTTGGTTGTTGGTCAACTCACACTCAGTTTAAACATAACTCTTAACAAATTATGATTCTACCCGGGTCATTTTCAAAATTGCTAAGTCAAAACGGTTGTTACAATAACGTACATGCAACTTATCGTGTTTTCATATAAACTCATTTAGACCCGTTTTGATCGAGTTTGCCGGGTATATTCCTATCACATGCTATAAAATGAAAACGACTAAACTATCAGTTAGCGATAGACATGGTACACCTCATTAAGATGTGTGTGAAAGCTAAAAGAAAATAATAAATTTTATGTTTTGCTGTGAAAACAACAAAAAACATGTTCATATTATTTCTTGATATAAAAATAATTTCTTTTGACGTCGGCGAGCCATAGCTGGTTTTGCGCGTGTAGCCAGCGAGTTTTTAACGTGTATTCTAGCTCTACCCCTAGTCTTCTGCAATATATGCTGTTTAACCCCTTGTAGTTCTATTATTTGTACTTTGCAGTTCCCATATTTCAAAATTGAACACTTTCGGCTCTTTAAATAGCTTTTACGATTGAAATATTTGACTAGACTTGTGATGCAACTACAAAATGAATATATATTTCTTCAAATTATTTTTTCTGATTTGGAATTTGTAACTAAAATTATTTCACACTTTTCACATTTTAATTATTGAACTGAATTTACATAGTGGTGGAAGGCAAGCGAGCAACAAGCTGCGCCGCTAGCCCTTTTTAAATGACAAAATTAATTCTCCTAAAAACGACATTTGTGGATCTAGGTGTTACAACATTACTATGCATAGCACGTTGAACTCTGTTGAGGAGCTCCACTGCCTCAGGTGCAAGAAAACCAAAAGTATCAAACGCAAAAGGAATAAAAACATGCTGATTTTCAACGCACACTTTCTCGTGTTTTGCCACTTTGTACGAGGCAGCTTTCAAAGCAGCCTGTCCCACTGTAAAACCTCGGCTACTCAACCCCACAAGAGGAGAAACCCCGGTTAGATTCACACACGCATGTTTCCCTCCAACCCATCCAAAAACCAAAACGTCTGCCGGTCTGAGCGTAGATCTTCCATCCATCGGGTGAGTCAAAAAGTTCACAGGCGCTTCTTTCTTGACAGAGATCCCGGCACGCCTAAATATGTCAAAAAGGACGTCCCTAAACATATCATGCCTATACTTGAAGCCAGAGAGCTCCTTGCAATGAACCGCATGTTCCCCAAAGGAATCCAAGCATGCCTTGTGACAAACTGGGCATATCTTATCAACCGGAAATAAAAGAATCATAAGGCGATACTTAAGGATAGTATGATATTCCACTAGTGACATATGTTGACCTAGCCCGTCTATGGGGATAGCTAGAAGAAAATCCTTAGCATGTGGTGCCCGTAGACACTCAAAACTGTTTTCTGTCTCATAGTCATGTCGAAGTGATCTTCCATATCCTTGACCATTTCACTAAAAAGAGCACTCGCCAATGTTTGTTGGGGTTTAGAGGGGGCGGTGTCCGTATTAGTGAAACCACTAAAATCAAATCTTGGAATCATATCACGAAGACAATCCATAGCATAAACATAATCATAATCCATACCACATATGCCACTGTCCCGTAAGATGTGGTCTTGTAGCACCCAAGATTGGGCCCTCGAGGCCACAAAAGCATAAGAGGAAACCACCTTTGCCGAGTACAAACCCAACCCACCAAATCGAATGGGTAAAGAAGCGAGTCGCCACTGTAAGTCTCCAAAGAAAGGCCCTCCACAAACCACTATGTTCTCGATCGACCTACGTAACCCTTTGTCAAAGAACAAGGTCGCATCCTCCATGTGTACAGGTTGACAAGTCCTTAATCCAAAAAAAAGTTTGGCAATACCCATACATGATCGAAGTAAAAGGAGCTCACTCTGCGGGTCGTGTAACTGTGGAAGAAGACTAATCAAATCAACAGCATTCGCAGCTCTCTTCATAGCCAACCCACTAATAAAATCCGCGTCTCTACTAACCGCTCCCCCAAGAAGCTTCACACCCAATGATGGCCTTCGAATATCAATAGGGAATAAAACCTCACGAAGCTTCATACCATTAAACGAGGGCCAAAATATCTCTGTTTTCTTGATATTAATGAGTAAGATCGGATATAGACAAACATCTAACAACAATAACAACAATACATAATTTCATCATAATCAACGAGTAAGATCGGATATAGATTAACATATTCTTACTTAAAGGTTGAGAGACTTCTATAGAAAATAACATCCAACAACAGTTTGAGATTTGAACATTTAAAAAGAATGACAATACTCAAAGAAACTCTATAAAATGCATTATATGTAAAACGAACATGTATTTTTATTTTATATAACCCTAAAAAAAGAGTACGAAGAAAAACTACAAAACCAGCATTATTAGAAGGAAAGAAAAAGAACAACCGTGTAGTTTTGTTACAGTATATGTGTATCAACTTTAGCATGTAAATGAGTCAAACTTTATGAAGTTATTCAAGCATAATTATTGGGCTTTATTTTATTTTATCATTCGAATAGATATACAACGACATTATTAACCTATTAACTGAGGAGGTTATGGGAATATCATTGTGTTGAAGTAAACGTTGTAAAATTCATTTTCTATCAAAGTCATGTGGCTTCGATGTCATATGTAAGTCGATCTACACATATTTCAATTTTCATAGATATTAGTATGGTTTGGGTCGATGATAGTTTTTGGTCAGGATCGTTGTAGTTGTCGAGGTTCGTTGTATTTGTGTTTATTGGAGTTTTGAGGGTCATTGTAGTTGTTGAAGGTCATTGTAGTTATACTTATGATCTTTGTTGATTCTGAGGGTCGTTATAGTTGTGGTCATGCCATCGGTTGACATCTTTGTAATTTCTAGCATCTTTGTAGTTTAAATTTATATAAAGAAACGTATTATTAAAAAATCATTTAGAGTTTATGTTGCGGCTACCGTTGAGTTTTTGACAAAGCACTTTGAGATGCTTATATCATAGTAATAGTAGTGTAAAAGCCGTACAGTTGGGCAATCACAAGAAGTTATTGTTTGAGAGAATAACAGATTTCCATTCCACTAATGACAAATTACATTATATAATGACAAAATTACATTACATAATCCCTTTGTGGCCATGTAGGTTCACCTGTGCCGACTCCGGGCTATCCAAAAGGGTAGTCGCCCTGGGATTAGTCAGCTCGCAATGTCAAGTCGAAAACTAAGGTAACCAAAAAAGATAAAATGTAAAATGATTATTCTAGAAGTGGGCTAAGTCTAAACACAATAACTAATCCCAAGCTAATTATATGTAACCAAGTTCATCAAATTTAACATTACTTTGTATTATCACGAACAAACTGAAGAACAAAAATCAAGTTTTTAACAATGTTAGGAGTTATGACGACGTTATTTAAATAAAGAGGTTTACGAGGAGTTGCCAAGATGTCATGGCATGTGTTGGTGACGGGAATAGATTTACTATCACCAACATAGACAAATGGATACATACATTATTAAAAATATAACGAAGAGAATTGTAGGTGTTGATGTCAGACCTGTTATTGTTGTATGTTAAAGAAGAGTAATGGATCGATTATATTTGTTTTTGGTGGTTTGAGTTAGCAATCAACTGAAAAAAATAAATAAAACATGAAAAAAGAACGGTCGCCTATAATTTTTATTGTATGTTAAATTGTAATCGTCCAAAATAAATGGCTATTGTTTGTGCATATGGTCGCCTAGGAGCAAAACTAATAATTACGGCAAAATATTTTAGGGATGGTTGTGTTGGCAGTAGGCTAGCAAAAAAAGGAAAAACAAACTGGCAATAAGCCAATCGGCAAAAAATGAAAAAAAAAATATAGCAGCAAGCTAATCNTTGATCATAATAGGCATCGATATCATGTTGAAGACCGGAAAGAATAATAGACTTTCATTCCACTAATGACAAATTACATTATATAATTAAAAAATATTATTTTAAAAGTGGGTTGATTGTAAAACATAATAACTAAGCACAAGCTAAATATATGTCGACTAACAACTATTATCTTCAGTTTGGATTTTTGTGTGAAACCAAATACTATGTCGATAGACGATAGCGATTCACTCTAGTATTTTATCTTTTTAAAATATGTATCTAGTTTTTTCGATACAATGAAAAGGAACACAATGCTATTTTATTTAAAGCCCTGATGAGCAACCAAAATAGAACTCCTATAATTCAACTAATCCTAACAATTATTTAATTGAACCTGATGAATGATCATTTAAATTAGTATCTTAAATAATAGATGCATTTAAAATTATAATTTGATCGTAATGCACCAATAGTATTGTTGTGTTACCGGGATACGAGTAATGACCCAAATAACCTATAGCCTAATTCGGTTGTTAGTTTTCATTTCAGCGGATAAATCCCTGATTACTCAAAAGTTAAAACCAAATAACAAAATAAACTAATAGCTAACGGAGAAGTGTTTTTGTGACAAAAGACACATATATGACTATTATTTTTAAATTGTGAGAAGTCTCAGGTGTGAAATATTTTGTGCAAATAATTTTTAAGTGATTATGCTAATCTCTTTAAAAGAAAGGGGGTTTTTGCATATATATCCTTTTGAAAATGCGTAATTGCATATATATCCAAAGCATGCATAGAAACCATTGTACTATGTGCATAAAAAACTTGTAAAAAAGATATATGTGCAATTATTCACTTTGAGAGGGATATATATGAAATTCTGCCTAAAAGGGGGAAAAGACTTTACCTAATTTAGATTTATATGAAACTAAGTTCAAACCATATAAATTAGTTGAACAAAACGTCTTGGTAGCAAGTTGACAATAACAATCTTATGTAGCTTAAGAGCAAGTGGTGCACTAACTTATAAGAAAGCTGTGGGTGTCATTTTGGCACCTATAACGGCGTCACGATGTTATACTTGCGTCGTCTTAGTGTGTTATAGGCGCCAATGTTGTTGGGGTGACGGAGTTTATGAGATGTTCGTATTTTCCTATTTCTTTTTTTGTGAGTGAGTGATGTATTTTGGTGGTGTGTTATATGAATATTATTTGCGATTGGAATTTTTTTTTTTTTTTTTTTTTTTTTTTTTTTTTTTTTATTGGAAAGTTTCATGGTAAAAGCTGACGTGATAACTCATATAATGCGCGCATATGGATCGGTGCACCCAACACTCTAATGGTAAAAGACATGTAGGTCATGTTTAGCATTTTGAAGCAATTAGCGTGTTGACTCATATAATAATGCAAGCTTTTTAGAGCATTTTGAAGCAACTAGCGACTAACTAGCGTTTCAATAAAAATTTTGTTTGACAACAAGCAACTATCATTTGCATTTTGTGTAACTGCTCCAATTCAAAACACTTCTTGAGAAAGCATTAGAACGTTTATGCTAGTATTAGGCTTATTAAATTACATATACATCCTCAAATTTATTTAATCAAATTTTATGTAAATAAGTACATGTTCTTTTACGTCATTTTAAACTTTATAGATAGAGTTACACCACATTACGAAACACTTTTATTACGTAAACAACTACTACCACCAGTACTACTACTAATTACTGCTTACATAGTATTAGGCCAAACATAACCTAAAAACTCATACGTAGCTCAATACACTTTTCGTCACCCAAATCATATATATTTTAATCTTAAAATAAAATACTAGAACGAAACTGAAACACCCATTTTGGAGATTTAATAAATAGATTCATTCAGATAATAAAGAATAGCGACGGTGGGTCTGTTAATGAATCTAAACTCAACCCAACAAACATTTTCAAGGTAAATCAATTGTATAATAATTTAATTAATTAATTAATTAAATATGTATGTTCATGTTGAAATTAGTAAGATTATAATTTGATGGGTGCACACTACGTGTTTGTGAAAATGTCTGAAAGAAATTAGTGATTTAAGTCTAAGGCTTTAGTTATTAGAGTTGGGATTAGTATTTTGCCCATTGCCCGATTAGGTAGATGTATGAATGTCTATATCTTACCTCCCGCATACCTTGCCCCCGCGTGATTGGGTATTGTTGTTGTTGTTGAGAATTGGCGTAAGTAAAGTTAGATTTATCGGTTTGTTATGGAGACCAAATGCGCGTTAGTGGGAGTGGAAATTGTCTTGTGGGTATCCTGCTAGTTGATGCTTCTTTTAGGCTAAATGTCTGGCTTTTTTTTCCTTTGTGAGTGATTCCACTGGGTGTAATGTGGTTTGCTCATATGTGATGTGTTAGTGGTGTGTGGATGCTTATGCTATGGGTTTATCCGCTTATTGAGATTTGGAGAAGCTGATAAGCTCACTTTTTTTAGCTTATCAACCTGAGTTATGGGCTCAAATTAGCTATACGCTCAAGTTGATTAGCTAATAAGCTGAAAAAAGCGAGGGTATCCGCTTTTCCAAATTTCAGGATGCCCATAAGGCTGTGCTGTAAACTAATCTAAACACCCCTTATGTTATGTTTGATAGTATCTTCTAATTGAGGAACATTTACATGAGGTACCCATGCTTGCTGTAGAACCATCAGGTGTGTTTCTGTTTGAGTAGCGATAGGATGCATCTTATGAAGGTCTGTGGGACATGAAATGCAATGATTAATAGCGTTTTTTTTAATGGTACCAAGGTATACAGTGAATATTGTATTTACTTTAGGCATGTTTATATGCAGCTACAGATACGCTTTTGTCTAAGTGATACATTTTGCTTCTGTTCCCGTGTGTCATAGCGCTTGCGATCCACAACTTTGTGACGTAGTCCTGAGTATTCAATGGAGCCTTGTGTGAATTTTCTTTTTTAAACCGAGCCTAGCGAACACGGTGGCTGCTTGTAGGTTTCTGATGGCTATGGTGAGGATTTATTGTACGCCATTTGCTGCAAATTTAGTTTAGTGTGTGAAAATCTTTTAACTCATTTTACTACTTAAATTTTTGTATCCCAGGCCAGTAGGATTGGTGATCGATCTACCAGTGATGTTGTTGCTAGATTAAGGACACCTGATGGCCGTGACGAGTGGATATACTGCCACTCACATATTCTTGTAGAAAAAAGCAAATATTTTGCTGATCGTTTATCTGATACTTGGCCTACATGTCAAATTCTTGATTCTCGAAATTGTGTTGAGGTCAACTGTCAAGAGCATGATTTTGACCACCACATCACAGTCTTACGACTCTTTTATTGTTTCAAGTCTTCCATACCTGACATGTGTCATGGTGTAAAAAATGCACTCGGTATTCTCCAAGTGGCAGTCGAGCTTGGTTGCCCCGAAATTATCGCCACATGTGTAGACTATCTGGAAGCATCTCCATGGGAGGAGGCCGAGGAGGAAGAAATTTTAAAAATTATTCCTGGGCTAGGCTTGTTAGCAGAACCGATCCTTGCACGCCTCCAGCCTGTAAATCCAAATACAATAGTTAAGATCTTTCTTTCAGCCACTGTGTTTGCTACCTCACTGCTGCCACCTACGATGGTTGATTTGAAAACCTCGGCTCAGGAACAAATTGAATACATGCTTACCGAAGATGATGATGCTCCATTGCTAATGGCTGATGACGATATTAAATTAAAAGTGAGACAAAATTTTAAGGGACTATTAACAAGATTTAATAACATAGTGAATTCAGCTTGTGAAACAGGGGAAATGAACGATTTCCAATGTTTTTTGGTAGACATGTCTTGGGCGTGTCAGATCTTGACAAAGTTGGAGTTATTAAAAGATTTCGTTGAGAATTGGATAGATGCTTCGGAAAACATAGTTAAGGCTGTTGACCGAGTAAGTCAACAAGCTGAAATGTTGGAGACGAAGCTAAAGGTAATTGAGGTAACATCTAAGGTTTTAGAGGCAATAGGATACGGCAATGTGATTTTACCTACTGCAAAACGGCTCCATATGGTAAGAATTTGGCTTCCATTTGTGAGGATTTTGAAGCTTTCATTCGATTCTTTAACAATTGATGAAAATGACTGTTCGGTAGTTAAGATGGATAGTGACATATGGCAATCTTTGGAGTCTGCATTTGCTTCAATAATTCTTGCGTTACCATCTGGAGAACAGGCGGAAATTTTGAGTGAATGGTTACAAAATAAGCATGTTCGGTATCCTGATCTTACTGAGGTATTTGAGGTGTGGTGCTATCGTTCCAAAGTTGCTAATAGAAGACTTGCACATATAACGAGCTCTAATGGTATGATAAAAATGCTATAACCCATACTAGACAGCCTAAATCGATGTTGTATGTTATTACTTTCATTATCATTTGTATGTTTATTACCTTCTTGTATTGACCATGTACATGTTCAACTAATGATTTATATGAAATGAAAAATACATGAGAAATTTTAATGTTATAATTATTCGTTTCTCGGAATTTATATTTTGGTTAAATTACGTTACTTTCAAAACATTGAATGCAGTATGCACGATAGTAGTACCAAACAACAATGAGCCGGATAGGGTAAGTAACCTAATAGAACTTTTTCTCTGAACCACTTGTTGGTCGTAATATTAATGACTTGAACTTGTACACGGAACCTTGAAGGACACATTATTGGCATTGTCGTGTTTCTTTGATATCTTTTTTGCCATAGGTGGAACAGAGGACTCATCTAACTCGTCTTAAGTGCAGAAAATATGTGTAGGAAGAATAATCATGAACATAGCTATAATTATTAATATTGTTTTTGTATACCCCCCATTCCAAATATATGAAAACTAGTTTTACATACATACATACAATATGCCTTAAAATCGATCTATGCATCTGCTGATACAAAATTAATATACAGTCCTCAAATCATTGAATGATTCTTGAAAAACCTAATCTGTATCTATATAAAGTATCCATCTTTATCTAGAGTAAATCTTGTTCTTATTGAATGATTTCATGATCTTGTTTAAGCAACAAAATCTGGCAAAGGTTGTGCAGCGAACCTTTTACGGTTTTGGATGTTCATGGACTCATACATGGCTGCTGAGTGTGAAGAAGATGGTGGATTCATGGCACCGTAATCGTTCTCTTCCCCTAATTCTGCTCCTCTACCGAGCTGGATGTTTTGGTTAGGGAGGAAACTTTGGTGGGTCCCGGAAATTGATAAGTTTTCACAGTGTGGTAAACCTAAAGTTAAAGACACACCATTACCGGAGTACTGCTGTTGGAATTGGTCTGTAGTGAACCTTCCGATTTCACCAATTGGGTATCCACCGAGTCCGCCCATGAAGTCGGTTGGGTTGCTTCCGGTTAACGTGAAACCTTCGTTTTGATTGTTTCTTGGTTTCTTGGGACTGAATTGTGTGATTCCTTCCATTTCTAGGGATCCAATGAGGCTGAAGCCAGATGGGTTTTGGAAATTTATTCCAGTAGTGGTGGGAGATGTCGAGACACTAGTGGAAACCGACACTGATGGTGGAGGACGCATGAATGAGTTCTCGGGTTTGTTCGTTCTGGGCGAAAGACTTTTCTCTTGTTTGGTTGATGGATTCTCTTCAATTTGATCATCTTTGGTCTTCTTATGATCTTCCAGCCCATTCTGTTCTTGCTCTTTGATTTCCTCCAGGTACATCTCCTCCACCATCGGCTTCCATAGCCGTACTCGAGCATTAATGAACCAATTTGAAACCTAAAGTTACAACGCAACAAAATTAATTAAATTCGAAACAAAAGTATTCACAGGAAAATAACACAAAATCAAGTACTAATTACCTGACTTCTAGTAAGACCTGTCTGTTTTGCAAGCATATGTTTGTCTGAATCCTTTGGATACCTGAATTTGGATATCTCGTTAAACTTTAAACAGTTCAGAAAATTAATTTAATCTTTGTGAAAGTTTTTGATCCTTACGGGTGAAGAAAGTGTTCAAAGAGCCAAGCACGAAGAACAGAAACAGAACGCTCAGGCAATCCTCTTTGGGGTCTCCAAGCATTGTGTTGGATCATTCCCAATTGCTGCAAAGCCCTCTGTTGTCGGAGCTGATTATCTACAAACTTCAGCCTTGATCCACTGCCTTCCCCCTTACCACCACCACCCAAACTTTCATCTTCTCCTAAGCTCCGGCTGGCAGCCTTTATCTGTCCCAGAATCGCATCTTTGAGGCACCTGAATTGCTTTGATATCGTCTGAAGAGCTAATGCTGTGTAAGTCTTTGCTGACCCGATCCCGGCTGCTTGTTCAAACCATGATATTACAATTTGCATCTGGTGATGGTATTGTCTGTATCTTTGCTCCACCTTCAAAACCACAAATTCAAAACACAAAAAGTTTAAATTTTTACCAACATAAGTATAGAATACTGACTAAAAATCAGAACTTTAAGGTTACTAGTTTAGTAATATCAAGAAAGCAATTGAAAACAACTTGATGGTAACACTTTCTTGATAGGGACAATTTCTTTTTGTAATTTTTGGATTGCAAGCTTTAATCTTTAATCGGTTTTACCTCATCAAGCATGTTAATAAGTTTTGCTTTCTTCATCTGAATTTCCTGTCTTTCTGCTGTAGTAAGTTCAGCTCCACCACCTGATTTACTTCCGGTTTCATGTCCTTCTCCAGTGACAGGTGGTGATGATCCACCGTCACCGCTACCGCTACCGACAGTCTTGAGATTCTTGTTTAACTGATCAGAGTTTTTAACGGCTACTTTACCAACGTTCACCACTTCTTCAAGGATTTCTTGTGTTGCCTTTAAGTACTTTGAGTTCAATAGCATATTATGCATACCATTGACAGTATTAGAAACTCCGGATGGTGATGACGTGGATCCACCACCACCATCACCGGTGGGTGAAATAGGTACTCTGGCAGCATGGGACCCGTATCTTGATTGCTGAGAAGACAGACTCAAAGACAAACCTTGTTGAAAGGGTGTGACTTCACGTTGTGACACCATTTCAACCGGACTATACATGTACTGGGCTCGTGGGATAAAGGCGTGTAGAGAAGATACATCATGTTGTGAATGGACCGATGACGGTGGTGAAGCTGATAACGGTATGCCAACAAATTGTTGAGTCTGGGAAGCATGTGGATGTGGCTGTGGTTGTGGTGGCCCGTGAGACATAGTTCCGTGCTGATGCGTGTTATTGACTTGATTATTTCCCGTGTTATTGGAATCAAGAAACGCGAAATTATTCCCTTGTGGTTGAGGTGATTGTTGAGCATCCGGATAATAAACGTATCCAGGATTCATCAGAACAAGTGTTTGCAACCCGTCTCCACCTTGAATCTCTGAATTTCCATTGTAGTAAGTCGACGCCATCCTTTTTAGATCTTTTTTAGTACAATTTTCTTCTTTCTGTAAAACAAATATTCTTTTATTATCGCGTAAAAGACACTTGTATCCACACGATTAGCCGGATAGTATACAAACAAATTTGGAAAAGAAAAACATTTTTTTTACCTAAAGGCGAATTTTCTTCAACCCATACGCAACCGTAAAATAAATATGTTCTTGAATTATACTGCTAGATCAAAGCAAACCTGTGACATAAACTCAAGAATGATCAATCATCATCATAATCAGATCATATTAATGATAAAATGATTAGATTGATTATTTACCTGAAGCAAAGCTAGTAACATAGGTACGATGATTATGCACGTGTTGCTCCATCATCATCACCATAGTCATCAAACAACTGCAAACTCAAACATTAATATCCAAGAATAAGTTTTTTCTTACAGTGACATCTCACAAACAACATAAGATGGTCCAATTCATGCAATAGTACAACCTTGTATATGTGTGTCAGTGTGTGTGTGATAAAGAGATGAAAGAAAGTGAAGAGAGGTATAGATAGATAGATACTCATATGTATATATATATGTCCTTATATGTACAAATAGAAAAAGCTACAGTGTTGTGTAATATTAAGTTTTTAACTATAGTCTTTTAATATTAAGCAACTATATACAAGTTAATACTATCCAAAAAGATAGGAAGAAACAATATAATGGATGAAACTGAATTGTCTGAACTTTTGAAACAACAAAGATAAGTCATATCAAAGTTCATCAGCAAGATTAAAAAACAATATATAAAAACTATTCAATTTGGTTTCGATATTAGTCAGATAGAGATGGATACAGATATAGACGTAGATATAGATATAGATGTTCACCTGTTATTTATAAATTTTTCTTTTTCTCTTTCTCTAACAAAACTTATAAGAATCTTGATTTGACTAGCTTTTTTCAAATCATTTGATGCAGTATCAATAGCAGCTTTGATGATCAGATGATGATATGATCACCTGAGTTACTAGTACTAGTACTCTTGAGATAAAGACTACTTTTTTAGTTTTCTAGAGAGAAGGTGTGGAGTGTGTGTTTAAAGGTGTGAGAGATAGAGAGAGTAGAAGTTGAAGTAGGAATATATATTTATTTATTTATAAAAAGATGAACAAAAGGGATTGGTGGTGTAATATCAAAGTTGTGTCAGAGGATATAAACAGCTGAAAAACGAGGAAACGTCTTCTTCGATCATCTGCTATAAACTTTTCTCACCTTTTTCTTTTTAATTATCTTTCTTATTTCTCATTAGAAGAATCTTAATTCAGTTTAGAAAAATAAGATGATGACGAAAAGGGTCGTCATATTTTCTTGCAAAACGTTGATAAGTGGCAACGCCAACTAGTTTGTCTATACCATAGTTGTTAAGCTCACGATCATGATCTTACGATTTCACGATACTGTAAAGCAAAAACGATTCAGATCTTACGTAGGATCTTATAAGATCTCGATCTTGACTATAGGATCATAAGATCTAATACGATCCGATCTTACTTTTTTCGAACCGCAAACAAAAAAACTACAAAATTATGGAATATATTTTATAGAATTTAAAAAAAAACAACATGTTAATCTCTTTAAGCATTCCATATTCATAGTTTATGACAAAATTTTGATGAAAGATTCATATAATTTTGTGTTTATGATATATAATAATTTGAATATTTAAATAATATACAAAGACTATTAAGAAAATGACATTATAGTAGGATCTTAGGATCCTGATCCGATCTAGATCTTGCGAAAACAAAAACGATCATGAGTAGGATCCCGATCTTAAAAACCTTAATCTATACATGTTAGAACACAAAATATGATGTAAAGATCAAATTTACTAGTTTTTGATAAGTTATTTAAAGTCTAAAGACTTAAAGTAACAAATTAGGAAAGTTTTCCCTAACTTATTCACATTAGTATAAATTAGACGAGTACTCGTGCATAGCAACGGGATTTTATAGCGGCAGATAGATTTAGTGACAGAAAAAGTTTAGAGATAATTCCAAAAATGGCCAAGTTGCCCAATCGTCTAGCCTTTTAGATTTGAAAATTCCCAAAATGGCCTTTGGGCAACTGCGCAAGCCAAACAGGGGACGCCAAGTGTCCGTTTTAGGGCAACTTTTATATTTTTTGGGCAATTTTTTTTGGGCAACTTGGTCATTGTTAGAATTATCATGGGTTATGAACGGAAATAATAAAAGTTTGAGGATTTGGGGATTAAACATAATGTTTTGAAACCCGGTTCGACCAGGATGGTTCAACCGTTGAACTGTTCCGGTCGAAAAATGGGTCAATATAAATCAGGTTAACCCAACGGGTTGGGTCGAAAAAATGGGTCAAATTAAACTGGATCAACCCGCCGGGTTTGAAGCGTCCTAGGTCAACATGATTTTTGGACGTGTATTAATAATTTCCTTTTGAAACATATGTGTATTAATAGTTGAAATTGCTCATAATTAATTGTTTCAACATTTATTTTTATTTTTTCAACATTTCACTTTCTTTACTTTTCACTTTGACAATTTTTGTTTTATAGATAGTATAGATGTGAGGTTAGTTTTTTATTTCAATGTGGGAGATGGATACACCTACCCACTGGGTAGTTTACCCGAATGAGGTGTAATTCAGTCATGGGAGAGAAAGAACAAAACATTAATTGTGTTTTTATTCATTTCAATCACATGTACATACCACATATTACAAGCACATGNAAAGATGATGACGAAAAGGGTCGTCATATTTTCTTGCAAAACGTTGATAAGTGGCAACGCCAACTAGTTTGTCTATACCACAGTTGTTAAGCTCACGATCATGATCTTATGATCTTGCGATTTCACGATACTGTAAAGCAAAAACGATCCAGATCTTATATAGGATCTTATAAGATCTCGATCTTGACTATAGGATCATAAGATCTAATACGATCCGATCTTACTTTTTTCGAACCGCAAACAAAAATACTACAAAATTATGGAATATATTTTATAGAATTAAAAAAAAAAAAACAACATGTTAATCTCTTTAAGCATTCCATATTCATAGTTTATGACAAAATTTTCATGAAAGATTCATATAATTTTGTGTTTATGATATATAATAATTTGAATATTTAAATAATATACAAAGACTATTAAGAAAATGACATTATAGTAGGATCTTAGAATCCTGATCTGATCTAGATCTTGCGAAAACAAAAACGATCATGAGTAGGATCCCGATCTTAAAAACCTTAATCTATACATGTTAGAACACAAAATATGATGTAAAGATCAAATTTACTAGTTTTTGATAAGTTATTTAAAGTCTAAAGACTTAAAGTAACAAATTAGGAAAGTTTTCCCTAACTTATTCACATTAGTATAAACTAGACGAGTACTCGTGAATAGCAACGGGATTTTATAGCGGCAAATAGATTTAGTGACAGAAAAAGTTTAGAGATAATTCCAAAAATGGCCAAGTTGCCCAATCGTCTAGCCTTTTAGATTTGAAAATTCCCAAAATGGCCTTTGGGCAACTGCGCAAGCCAAACAGGGGACGCCAAGTGTCCGTTTTTTAGGGCAAATTTTATATTTTTTGGGCAATTTTTTTTGGGCAACTTGGCCATTGTTAGAATTATCATGGGTTATGAACGGAAATAATAAAAGTTTGAGGATTTGGGGATTAAACATGGGGATTAAACATAATGTTTTGAAACCCGGTTCGACCAGGATGGTTCAACCGTTGAACTGTTCCGGTCGAAAAATGAGTCAATATAAATCAGGTTAACCCAACGGGTTGGGTCGAAAAAATGGGTC
This sequence comes from Artemisia annua, assembly GCA_014162995.1. Classification (NCBI taxonomy): domain Eukaryota; kingdom Viridiplantae; phylum Streptophyta; class Magnoliopsida; order Asterales; family Asteraceae; genus Artemisia; species Artemisia annua. The sequence goes on along the minus strand of LBNU01010853.1, from coordinate 168,361 downwards.
AAATTAAACTGGATCAACCCGCCGGGTTTGAAGCGTCCCAGGTCAACATGATTTTTGGACGTGTATTAATAATTTCCTTTTGAAACATATGTGTATTAATAGTTGAAATTGCTCATAATTAATTGTTTCAACATTTATTTTTATTTTTTCAACATTTCACTTTCTTTACTTTTCACTTTGACAATTTTTGTTTTATAGGTAGTATAGATGTGAGGTTAGTTTTTTATTTCAATGTGGGAGATGGATACACCTACCCACTGGGTAGTTTACCCGAATGAGGTGTAATTCAGTCATTGGGAGAGAAGGAACAAAACATTAATTGTGTTTTTATTCCTTTCAATCACATGTACATACCACATATTACAAGCACATGAGTAGACTACCTAGTGGGTAGTTTAAGTTTTCTCCTTCCTGATGCTCTCTCTCTCTCTCTCACCCCACACACATACACACATCATCATCATCTCAATCTCTTGATACATTACGACTAACAACTGGTATTAGAGCTTATGAGATCGCTTATTGTGTTATACATCATCTCATAATCTTTTACTCTTCACAATATATTCAATCGCAAATTAACAAAATAATACTCCCTCAGTCTCAAAAAAAAGAGTTCATCTTACTATTTATGTTTGTCCCAAAATAAGTGACCAGTTTTTATATATGGACGGTAATTATGACTAATTTCCTATTTTACCATTCTAATTAAAACGTGCATTAATTACTCATTTTTATTTCTATATTAACTATGAGGGTAAAAATAATTTTTTATCAATCAAAACTAGCATAATTACACATATCATAATTTATACATTTTTTTGTTTGTGTACTCTTTTTTTGGGACGGAGGGAGTAGTAATAGAAAAAAAAATCTAGATCATTAAACGGTCACAAGTTTATGGCTTAATATTGAATTTTTTTTGTGGGTTTAGCGATTTAGAGGTGATATCTTGTGGTTTTAGTGATTTAGTGTGGATAAAATTGATGTGTATAGAGATATAAAGGTTTTTGAGGTTGATACTTCAAATTTAGTAGTGTGGGATTGATTTGAGCTTAATTNNAATTAGTGGATTAGTTGGTTCAAATTAGTGGGAAAATGATTAAAGATTGAAGATTTATAGAAATATTGAAACTAACATTTAGTTTGTTTAATTTTTTATGTGTTTTTACTGATTCTTGTTGAAGAAAAACGTGCAATCACGAGGTTGAAGAAGACACAAATTTTGGAGGGGAGAAGATTGAAGGATGGTGCGCCATATTTGAAGAAGTAAAGAAGAAGAAGTGAAGTTTTGAAGAATTTGATGCTTGGCATGCCACTTTAGTGAAGAAAAAGATCAAGATTTCAAGGAAAAAAAGATTTTGAAAAAGTTTTGAAGATTTTGAGCGTTGGTGCGCTACATTTTGGACTTCTTGAAGACCCATGCACCATCTTTGTAAAGAAATAAAGATTTGGAAGACAAAAGTTTGCTTGAAAAAAGATTTGTGCCCTAGTTTGGAGAAGAAAGGAAGAACTTGGACAATATAGGAAGCAAATAATTCCCCATGCGCCACATTTAAGTGACCAAGGAAGTTTCATGCGCCACATTTATGTTCCAACACTCCCCATGCACCACTTAGAAGAGAACACATCCCTCCCACTCGCAACTTGAAGTCTTGAAGTCTAGGGAAAGAAGGAGCTTGTTTGGTTGACTTAAGGACTTGCTTTGTAATACAACTCCTCCCACCAGGACTAAAAGTGATAATTTTAACAAATCTTTCATTGTTAGTTAACTTTGACAAAGTCGTTATCTTCATCAAATTTCCTAGAGTTTATTGCTTGCAGAAAGGAATCGTTCTTTAAGACGCAAGAGTTTTTGCACAAAATTTGTTACGAGAAGACCATTTCCACAACAACAATTACAACACTTGTATCATTGCAAGCGAAGTATTATTTTTGAAGACTTGGTGTTATCAATGTGTTTTTCCAAAGACGATTTCATCTACAACAAGTATGATCAAGGAAGATTCAAATATCAAGGATTAATACGACGTAAAGAGACGCATTATCAGTCGGAAGTGCTTCAACGAAAGAGCGTGAGGTAAATACCGTGATCATTAACAAGTTGAAAGAAGAAGTTGATAAATAAAAAGAACGTATAAAAACTCTTATCAAAGATCGTGATAAAGATACCGTGATCATTAACAGTTTGGGAAAAAAAAGGTTTACAACACGGTATTGGATTTTGAAAGAGAAATTTATGATCATATGAAATATGAGAATGATTTTGAAGTTTGATACAAGAGAATTAATCAAACAATGTCAAAACGACATTATGATTTGTCAAAAGAGAAAACTGCGCTTATTGAGAAAATCAAAATGCTTGATGACAAATTGTATCGACGAGGTCTATATGAGCAAACAAATTTATGAATAGACTGAAAAATGATAAATTTTACAATTCTCGAGAAGGATTAGGTTTTAAAGATCCGGGAACATCAATTTTATTAAGAGAAAAATTAGGCCAAGTAGATTGCTCTATATTGACACGTGGCAAAATCTAAGCGTTCTTATTAGCCAATTGAAAATCAAAATTTAAAATAATAATAATAATAATAATAATAATAATAATAATAATAATAATAATAATAATAATAATAATAATAATAATAATAATAATAATAATAATAATAATAATAAATTGTCAAACTTTGATAAATTTGATGAAGAAAAAAAAACATAAAAATATATGTGTTAAATTTGTGAAAACAAAAACTTAAAAAATGAGTAATTAATAAAATTTTAGTGGTTCAATTAATATAGAGTTAAGTGTAAACTCATAAGTTTTTATATTTTTTTAATAACATACCCTCTTAGACTTTATACCCCATAGACTTTATATTTTTAAAAATACAACATGTATATGCACTGGATTATACATATTAAATTGAAAGCACGAGTTAGTGTGTATGTAAATAAATACACGAGGTTGTACATATACGGTTATTCCTCTCTATGAATTTAAGTAAGGATATCCTAAACAAATATTTTCTTTTACTATCTGCGTACAATAAAGACTCATGTTATTCTTTTTTATAAGTTTAGCCCATTCGTATACAGGTTTGAAAATTAAAACGACTAAATTTTTATCAATTGAAATATAAATATCAAATGTAAACACTGATTAATGTGATATAAAAATAAATATACATGATTGTACTTATAGCAAGGACTCATGTAATTCTTATTTAAAGTATAAGGATTTATGATAAAACATTTAATAAAACTTTATCAACGGTCATTATGTGTTATTAAACTCTTATATTGTGTTCAACATGATATTAATAGTTAAATTCAGACAACAACAGTAATCTCAACACTCATGTCAGTTAAACATAGCTAAATCTTTTATCCAACAAAAACCTTATAAAATATTAATCGATATTAATATATAATGAAAAAGTTTATGTAAAGCTCGTGCATAATTATTTTTTGTACTTGTATCACAATTACAAAACGTTAAACACGGGCAATTTTTTATATGTTCGTATATTTGACTAAAATTTTAAAATAATTTTGATTCATGTGTAAACCTCGTGCGTGCACATGACTTATATCTAGTATGATAGTACCGACAGACATTTATGTCATGTTGGTTAAGTTAAATACAATTATTAGAAATAAATTTGTAATTAAGTGGGTTGATAACTATGCGGGGAAGGTCGTTGTGATCATAGCATGTAGGGTAATGAAAAGAGTTGCAAATGTTTCGTTGAGGGTCCTTTTGCTAAGTGAGAAACATCTTCTATCAAATTAATCTACTGTGTCTAATTACATATTTGCTTTTGGTAATAGTTGTTTTAGTCTCACTAATGGCAACAAGAAACTACAAAACAAAATTATCATTATCTGTAGTTAAAGATAAATTCGATCAATTTCTTTACTTGTCTAAGTAATTTGTACTAATGATTACTAACGTTTTTAAGTTGGATCCTTAAACTTTCATTTTCATGGATTATTTCTCAAAAGAAAATTCGACCGACTGCGGGTTTTTTATAAAACTTATGCATATAAAATTGTTAAGGATTCTAAGATTGAAAATAACTGCAAGATATTGGTTTATTAAAAGGAATATTACAAGAATATGAACATTTTATTATGTGATTATTTAGTGGTAAGCTAGAAAAGAAATGATGATCATGATGATGATGTTGATAAGTGATAACATCACAATAAGGGGTTGAGTAGAGTGGTCATATTGTATTTTTCCTTGTTTGATTTTTTCAATAATTTTCTTTTGTTTACTTTTATTTATATCTCTAAATTTCTCATTTGGCAATTTATGTGTGGTTGGCTTGAGGAGTTTGATGATAAAGCAATTAAATCCTTTAGGGAACACTGGGCCAACCACAATAACACCCTTCTACTTTAATGCTATCATTTAAAATTCAATATATTTCTTTTATTTTTAGTTATTTCTACTTACAGAAACTTTATGTGTGAGTTTTTCTATTTACATATATATTGGTTTTCAACTTTATCCTTCCCTTGTTCACATGGCTCTATTTGTCAAAAGTTTAAGAAAATGCAGTTGTCATGGTTTTTTTACACACGCCCATATTTATTGATATTTGATATACTCCTAGTAATCTTTTTATCAAGGGTACTTTTTTTACTAGAGCTTTAAGAATCTATATTATCAACTCAGTAGTTATAAACTTATAATCAACAATGGATCAAGTTAAACACTAGTTTAAATGATGTTGTGATCAACATATCAGACTCCTATTCTAGCTGGTGAGACTCGAATGGTTTCGATCAGTTGTAAACTTGTAATGCTTGATGAGCCAGGTCTTGAAGCTTTTGTGCATCCTTGAAGAGGTAACATACGACTAAACTAATGCCCAAACATTGAGCGTATAATGCTTATGTAGTGGAGTAATAATAGAAAGACCTAACTCACACGGCTAAACTAATGCTAAAACACATGATTTTTTTTTCTTATCATAATTCTAAATATTACTACGTACCATGTATTGTAACTCTAGAGTCAGCCATATCTTTAGCTGTTGTAGTCGTACATAACATTTTTCATATGTAGTTATGTTGTCTGATCGAAACTTAAAACTGTCAACTTAAGTTTTAGTTCACGACTTTTTCTTCATTTTTTGCCATTATAAAGAGTATGCTGCATACTTAATCAACAATAAGATGTACTCATTAAATTACATACAATCGAAATTTGGATTATTGCTCCAACCATTTCGTCTTACTTACACATTTTGATCAATTTGCTAACAAGATTATGTTAGGCCACAACTAGTCGGAAGCAAGTAATCTAAATTTAGATACATTATATTACAAGAAATCTAAGAATTTGTTAACGTGATTCACGCAAACAAGCAAGTTCTATAAGTGTAGATATCACAAGAAATTTCAAACTTTTCTGAATTTAGCATATCTTTAAGCAATTTGGTACATCCGAAAGTAAATTTGCCTCATGTTCTAAATACTGATAAGCCAATATTCACTTACGTCTCGTAATAAATTTAAGCGTTCGACAAATTTAGGCAGAAAATGATGCAGCTACCAGGGGTGCAATTTCGTGAAGTCAAGACGAAACATTGCCAAGTTTGAGCTTGAATAATGGACCTTAAAAACCTTGAGTGCTCACTAATAATACTATATATCAATAGTTCGATATATCATAGTAGAGTTTCGATTGCCATTATATCATTTACGTGTACGCATGATTATTTGACAAAAGATAATTTGTGAAAAACGAAAAGACAATGTGATTAGGATCTATCGCGACATTTATTTATAGTAATAACTTTTATTCTACATATTAGAGGTTAAATCTTGCATTGTGTCAATTATTGTGAGAAAGAAACAACACTAATGGTTATGCTAACATTAATGTTGTTAGAAACATATTAATTCAGAGCCTTATAACCTTTATAAAATATCTGGTCGTTATATTAAAAATACATTTTAAAATCATGTCGATCAGTTTTTGTTTGATAGGTCAGTCCAGCCTATATTCCAATTCCATTATGTTATATATAGTTGACCACGTTATCATATTCTTTACACGTTTTATCTTTACATATCAATGCTATAAAACCAAAGGGTCACGTTTACATATTTACTTTTCAAAAAGCTTGTCAAGTCAAACTTCTGTAAGTATTTAAAGTTTTTTTCTTTTTAAAGAGTTTTAACACAGTAAATGTTACTCTAAAAAGCAATTAAATATATTTGATGCGAATGAATCTCACATTTCAGTTCATTACATACATAACAACGTATAACTACTCTTATCAAAGGAAAAAGTCACTAAAAACTTACTTATATTTGACTCATAAATACAACAAATATAAAATATCTTCTAATTCTACCACGAAGATTGATATCCATCGCATCACAAAATGCCAGTTGTTGTCATATATGTCATAATCTTCGTCCTCATATAAACTTGCATCATTTGCACATCCACTAGCCATGAATTGAGCAGTCTCATCGTAAACCTTATCAACATCACTATCACTCTCTTCCACAGCATTTTCCGCATCCTTAACGGTACTACCAAGTTTTCGGCAATTAAAGTATCCACATTCTCGAATATCTTGTTATTTTCCTTCAATGCTTCAAACGAATTCTTAAGAGTAACAAGGTTTATATCATCCGAATTCACAGGTCCTTTATTATTGGAACTCGAGACCATATTACTGGTATCATTTTTCAAAGTCGTAGCCCCATTTTTTCCTCACACTTCCTTGCTTCTTTGACGTCCCAGACCCATTGTATCAGCCATGGTCCTTTCCAATACCCCATCTCTACTTGCTGCGTAAGCAAATTAAAAAAAGTAGAACCCTTTTGAATTCATTACTGCTTTAACAATACTAAACTTCTTCTATACATTTATCACATAATGTTTAACAACAGGAAATGCAATTCTTTTGACAAGATAACCATATAATGAGTTTTCATACCTAGCATTTGCCTCCAAACCCGAAGACAAAAGGATTTGGACTTCAGCACTTTCACCTGTTTGTATACTGACATCTAAGTATTTAAAGTTATAATACAAATAATCGCATTTGTTCGTACAATATATTATTTGTTCATATTAAGTTTCAAATTAAGGTTATTAAGACCAAAACTATTTAATCATCTTTTTACTTTTTCACATAAAAGGTCAACTATGATTAGTTTGAACACATATTATTTTCATATGAACACGAATTGCACACATAAATTCTATAGTAATAAGAAGATGACTGTAAGTTGGTAGGATGCAACAAGTCATGAACCCTTTTNTTTTTTTTTTTTTTTTGCAAAAGGTCAAAATGACCCGGTAAATGTATTACACCAGAAAATATTTAAGTACAAAGAATATGGGTGAAGTTCCATATCTCAGCCCGTTACATAGGCGATAAAGCTTACATAACAAGGTGGAATATGGCTGAAAAACCATATTTACCTCAAGCTAAGCAGCTAGAAAAAAACAACTAAGACTAGTACTTATGACATGCCATAAGCACTTGCAACTTTAAAAAGAAAAGATAACAAGCTAACCAGCAGCTACCGTGAAAGATGAACTTTCAGCTGTATTTTGATTCGTAAATAAGTTAGCCGATTCATCAAACACATTTGCAACATGTTCACCATCTTCCTTAGAGGTAGAACCAGTAGACTTCAACATAGACGACGATTTAGATGCATTACCCATAGTAGTAGCTCCCTTCTTAAGTTCACTAGTTGCCGCCTTTGGCGCATATCTGACATTCTATTTAACCGATGGACCAACAAACTGACTTTCATTATTAGACTTGGCATTACCCTTCTTCTTTTTCTTACCCACCATTTGGAAACCATCATTATTCAGCACCACAGTAGGAGTTACAACATGTGAAGTAGAAACAATAGGAGGACTCACCACCTGTTTAGGACATTGATCATGAATATGACCAAATATTTTGCATATATTACATCTGGGAGGCCTCCATTCATACTCAACACAGATAGTCTCTTAAGTAAAACCCTCCCCAGAAAGTGAAGGAAAACCAATAGTAACAACCTCCATGAGATCAGCTTCAGAATTGGCCTTAATAAGACATCTAGCAAAACTACTTCTACCCCACGAATCCTTACACATAGAGCTTGTGTAAGAATCAAGCATAACAGGTTTACCGATGAATGTAGCAATCAAACTAATACCATCCTCTTCAAAAACTTGAATAGGAACATCATGCAATTTAACCCATACCAGAATGTGAGTCAATTCTTCCTTACGCAAACAAGTATCCGTAGATCATTTCTTGATAATTATTGGAGATTTGCGTATCATCCAAGGACCACTTTCCAAAACAGCTTCTAACACAGCCTGTGTATTAAAGTTGAAGAAAAAGAAGCCTTTGGAATTTATCATAATCCTTTTCAGGCCATGTTTCGCCCAGTTATTCCTCGCATAGTATTCAACAACTGGAAACACCATCCTCTTTGCAAAAAAAATAGCTATACAAAGTGTGTTCCCACCGTAAACTAACCTTTTCAACCACTTTACAGGGAATAGAGATGTTAACGCCTTCAAATACGGGTTCGGCAACCAGGGGACGAAAATTAGTATCAATGTTAGGATGGTCATCCCTCAAACCCGTAGCTCCAGCATAGGATGTAGCATTAGCATTGATGTCCACAGCTTGGACAATAGGAGACTCATGATTAAGCTTAGGGGTCGCAGATTTAGTATTTTTTTCACCATTAAAAGTCTCCCACAAACCACCCACAACATCCATAATCATCATTCGAACATCACTTTCCAATTCAGCCCACACCGGATATTTACCATCTTCACAACCCATAGTGAAATCATCAATATCCTTTAGTGTTTTAATCGACACACCAAACCAAGCATTAATATAATCATGCTTACTCGTAATAGAAGATGCCACACCTTTGACATCCTTAGGATTAGTAGTACCGCTCGTAAATTCACTTGAAGCATGTTTAAGACCTGAAGCATGTGGAACTGGCTCCACATGAATCACACAGTTGGTTGCATTAACCTGAACATGCGGTTCACTCATTGGTTTGGCCAATTGGGGGGGGGGGGGCTGCCACAGCACGTGGCCCAAAAGAGCTTGTATCAAAATCTTGTGATTGAAAAGCAACATCAAAACTTGTTTTATTAGGCTCACGGCTTTGATCCAAAGTAACACCACCAGCACCAACAGTTTTAACCACACTAAGCTGATTAAAAGCTAGAGTAGCAGTAGGACTACTCATAGTAGTAGTAGGGATACCAGTAACCTTAGTTGGGAAAGTCGTAGGACTACTCATAGTAGCAGTAGGGATACCAACAACCTTTGTTGATGTACCAGTAATGACAGTTGGATCCACAGGTTCATCAACAACAGAAGACGTGTTCACCACTACAGCAGGGTCGTTCATGGTAACATTCCTTCGAGACTTCTTTTGTTTCCTCACAGTCACATTCGACAACGAATTCGTATTCTCCTCTCCCGTACCCATCACCATTCAATCCAGAAAACACGTAGAAAAATACGTCTTAAATCTTCAAACGAGAACGAGAAAACCCTAGCAAGCTAGGGTTTTTAGAATTGAAGTCCAATAAATCTATGTCATGATCGGTAATTGAAGCGTCCAAATAAATGTAATGATTGGTTTGACAACAATCAAACCGACAATAATAAAACCCTAAGAAGCGATCAGAAAAACCCTAAAATAAAAACCTAAACGATCTTACAACTGATCAATGACAAGTTAAGAACTAGGGTAGATCATATACGACATATAATCAACACTTTTTTCAGAATTGTAATGGGACAGAATTAAGATCGATTAGGTGTAATGGAAAGCAGTTTAGGGTTTAGAAGTTTCTCTAAAATCACCAGAGGGTGGGAGCTGAAGTCATGAACCATCGTAGGATGTTTAAATCTAGGGTATAAAGATAAAAAGTATTGTGAAATAACAGTAACTCACTCACTTGTTAATTCAACGTCACATACATCTTTTTTTTTATTCTCACTCACTGATCATCACTCACACTCTATTAATCCTCACTTGCCATTTAATTACATCCAATATTCCTTTAGAAGTATTAAAACACACAAAAGTTACATACTCTTCATTTTTGGTTCAATCACCATTGTGACCAAACGTAGCTTAAACAGATGAAATGTCGTGCGTGACTCTAGGGCGTTGTAATGTTGATGAAGCATGAAAAAAAAAGATTGTGTACGGCCTCATGTGTTGCTTTGATCATGTATTACGTTTAACCTAATAAAAAGTACTCTACAAACGACGACGAAACTTGAACAATATTGTTGGAGGGACCAAGTTGAAAAATATTTATTTTAGGGGGTGGATATACACTACGCTGAAATTTTGTATTAAAAATAATTAAAATCATATATAAAAAGGTATAAAATGTACGGTCAAAATTTTTGAGAGGGCCACAAACTCCTCGCTTCTAAGTTCGTCCCTATTTATAAGTGCATTTAGTTATTTAATATCAAGTAACATTTACTATTATAGTAGGATGCCAAAGTCTGGTATATGCATTGTATTTCATGTGGCCTACAACAAGCTTAGAATCACTGATCAACATCATCACCATCTATTCAAACGTATCCCGTTATAGTAACTCAATATACTATTAATGACTCATTTTGAATAAAATATTTTCACATGTTATCATTACTTTCTATACTGGTTGTCACAACAAAATGAGTCCAACCTTAAAGATATCAGAGATTTGATACGTACCTAGCCAAAAAGTGTATGATGGTTTTTATACAATATAGTATTCACTCACTCAAGTACGTATATGATATCCTTTTCACCTTTTGGGATTTAAATATATAGTTTGTACAGTAGGGGACAAATGTACATATATTTCTTGACAATGAGGATTGTACTAAACATCTAAAGGGAAGAGAATGGTTGAATGTCGTTTTTTCAAATCAGCGTCACTTTAACATTTCATATTCAAGGAAGGAAAAAAAACAAAAAAACAACTCATTTTACAGTGGCTCTAGCCGTTTGCATATCATTTGCTAGTTTTTGAGCCCCACTATACTCAATTAAAACACAAACTCATTAGCAAAACATAATTAAATAAAAATTGGAAATGATGCATAGTGAGCTCACTCACATTGCAAATGGCACAAGGTGGGGATGGTGTGATAACATGCAAATGGCGGCGCCATTTTCCATGCCATATAAGAAATGGCAAGCAAAAATGTGATCATACCCTTCACTCTAAACGAATAATGCATCTTTAATCATTTTTCATCTTTTTGTTTAAAGATTTCAAAAATAACTTTTAAATATTAGAAGCCCTAAAGCTATATTTATAAATATTTAATGCATTAATACATCAGTTTAACACATAGGTAATATTATTTTTAAAATAACCTGTCACTCAAAAGTACAATTATATATCACATGATACAAACCAAACAAGCTACTAATCTATTGTTAAAATCATAACCTAAACACTCAAAAGACTGCATTTTTAGAACCCAAAGCATGTCAAGTTGTCAACTGCTCGCCAAGAACCCAAGTAATACCACAAAGTTAACCCACCACCTTTTTAAGGAATACAACACAAAATATGTATTGTACAACTAAATCAAACACATTATTTCTGACAAAACTATTGAGACGTATTGACGAAGGGAACATTCTGTCAATTATTAAAAATTAGAGTTAACTACATTTTTGGTCCTCGTGGTTTACCGGGTATAACGGTTTTGGTCCAATAGTTTAAAACGTAACAGATCCAGTCCAAGATCCGATGACCCGTAACACTTTTGGTCCAATGGTTTTAAAAAACGTGATATGACTAAAATACCCTCGAATTTACGCACAAAATTTGCACCATTCATCCCTGAGCTAACGGCCGTCAGTTCTGTTAGTTATCATGTGGCAACGTTAGTCCATTTAGCCAACAATCATTTGCATCGTTAGTCCTTTATACATTTTGTCCATTTTTCTTACGTTTTCATACGGTTTTGTTCATTTTATACGTTTTCGTCCGTTTTTAGTCGTTTTCGTCCGCTTTTCTAACGTTCTCATACGTTTTTGTCCGTTTTAATCCGTTTTTGTCCATTTTTCTTACGTTTTCATTCGGTTTTGTCCGTTTTTATACGTTTTCGTTCGCTTTTACTCGTTTTCGTCCGTTTTTCTTACGTTTTCATACTTTTTTGTCCGTTTTAATACCTTTTAAACCGTTTTTATACGTTTTTATTCGCTTTTATTACGTTTTAAACCGTTTTTATACGTTTTCATCCGTTTTTCTTACGTTTTCATACGTGTTTGTCCGTTTTAATCCGTTCTTATTCATTTCCGTCCGTTTTTCTTACGTTTTCATACGGTTTTGTCCGTTTTTTATGTTTTCGTCATTTTTTATTCGTTTTCGTCCGTTTTTCTTACNATACCAAGGTTTGCGGAACACGAAACCAATAAGGATTCGTGTCTATATATAGAGGGCATTATGACTCTCACAAAGGTACGACTTACAAACCCTAAATACTCATAACCCTAAAACACGATTACTTACTCTCACGCCGGAGGATAATCGGGGGAGACAATCCCTCGATAAGCCTAACGGTGTCTGTTGCTTTCTTAGTGCGCAGGTCTCAAACAATATCAACCAATTGATACGAGGAAAGGAACCCAAACAAGGAACGCCCAACTTTTGTATCACCACTATACTCAATTAAAACACAAACTCATTAGCAAAACATAATTAAATAAAAATTGGAAATGATGCATAGTGAGCTCACTTACATTGCAAATGGCACAAGGTGGGGACGGTGTGATAAGATGCAAATGGCGGCGCCATTTTCCATGCCATATAAGAAATGGCAAGCAAAAATGTGATCATACCCTTCACTCTAAACGAATAATGCATCTTTAATCATTTTTCATCTTTTTGTTTAAAGATTTTCAAAAATAATTTTTTAAATATTAGAAGTCCTAATGCTATATTTATAAATATTTAATGCATTAATACATCAGTTTAACACATAGGTAATACTATTTTTTAAAATAACCCCTCACTCAAAAGTACAATTATATATCACATGATACAAACCAAACAAGCTACTAATCTATTGTTAAAATCATAACCTAAACACTTAAAAGACTGCATTTCTAGAACCCAAAGCATGTCAAGTTGTCAACTGCTCGCCAAGAACCCAAGTAATACCACAAAGTTAACCCACCACCTTTTTAAGGAATACAACACAAAATATGTATTGTACAACTAAATCAAACACATTATTTCTGACAAAACTATTGAGACGTATTGACGAAGGGAACATTCTGCCAATTATTAAAGATTAGAAGAATGAGAAATATTTGTTTTGAATCCATTCAAATCAAAAGAACAAAGAGAAATGTTAAGGATTAGAACCCACTAGGTATTAGATGTGACTTGAAGATAAAAATTCTAAGAATATCACCAAAAGGTTATAAAGAAACCATACACAACTCAACAAGGATATCTGCCAATTATTGTTTAGAATCATAAAAGATTGACCAAAGCCGATTAATGAGATAATCTTATAAAAGCTGACAACATCTTTGTTGCGAATGGTATGAAGATTTGGACCCATAAAAAGTCTAATCTTTTATTCATTCCAAAATTTAGAAACGTATAATAGAGTATGAGGAGAGGGGTCCGGATCCTATGAAAAATGAGAGAAAAGAAGAAAATTTAAAAAGTTTTCAAAGTCATGAAATGTTAACAACGAGGATTTGATGCTCGCGCGTTGCGACGGGGCATTATTATACAATAATAATTTCACTACTGTTCATTTGAGGCAAGATGCAACTGTTCCTAAGGTGAAAAACAAAGAAGTCGGATATAACAATTGTAAAATAAGAAAATGGTGAGCCAATTATGTAGCTAAGCCGGCTTACTTTTTGGCGGCGGCTTCACAACAACACCAGTTCCCCATTTTTTGTTTGTTAACAGTGAGTTGCATTGTTCCTAAGCGAAGCTAACCGTGTAATTTTTTTCTTTTATTATTATTATTATTATTGTTATTTTATCTTTTACTTTTTTTTAGAAAAGTTGAGTTCTGCAAAAGAAATCGTTAATCATATGTTGATGTCAATACTTTTTTACAGTAATCACGGATGTTTTATGCACATAAATGTTAATACATTTTTATGTATAACACTAATTTTAATATGCTTATTTTTATTTTTATTTTTCCTTTTGTATAACACATAAATGTTAATACATTTGTTTTGTTGACCATCAATATTATTTGTCTTTTGATGAGGTTTAAAAACATGTGTTTTTAAGGAGTCATTTGGCTCTAAACTTGTACATATTTGATCAATTATTACTCTAAATCGTTTCTTTTCGAGTTTTAGGTACTTGGGAAGCAAATGTTGGAAAAGGACGTGTTTTTGGCTAATTTGGACAAAAAAAAAAGAAGAAAACGATCAAGTCGCGAAAACGTCACAGAAAAGGGGATGTGACGACGTCAGAACTACCAAGTTACGTCGTCACTTGAAAAATCCAACTTTCAGATCAGTTATAAAATTTCCAAGTGACGGTTCAGGCGATGGTGACGGCCTAGAGCTGACGGCGTCACTACCATGCAAACAGTGCATGACTGCATCACAACCTATAAGGTGACGCCATCACAACGGTGACAGAGCTAAAGACGAAACACTAATGACGCCATCTGTCACACCTATAAAGTGACGCCGTCACAATTGTAAATATATATATATATTTTCGTATGTTTTCCATTATTCATGTGGCATCTTGGAGAGATATCTTGGGAACACTTTGGTGTACAAATTTTACGTATCTTGTAAGGGTTTTTAACCCTTTTGACTCCATGTTAATTGAAGATAATGTGTCCTTTAATCATTCAATATATCTATGTTCTGTTTGATTATATGTTTGTCTTTTTCTTCTTTTTAACATGCTTAGCTAAATTATTTAGTGTTTGCTTAGGATTGAATGAAACATAGTTATTGATTATTGATTGTCATTTCTTGTTTAATTAGTTATCTCGCGTTAGGAGTTGGAAAACTGGCTAGATCTTAGGATGCCTGCTTGAACGTCCAAGTAAACGCTTCTTCACTAGAGTGCACTAGTTGTTTTTATTCGTTATATTTATTGCGTGAATTGCGGATTGTAGACATTAAGAGTCTTAACGAGACTGCATAATTGCGGATTGGCGACATTAAGATTTCTTAACGAGACCAATACATTCATAGAGTTAGGGCATTTGGCACCTCCCTACGACCAACAATAAGGAATACAACGCGGTAATTAAAACAAGGACGTGACAATTCGACTAATCAATAGGAGATAACTAGGGAGTGACAAGATTCTAAGTAAACACCTTTATCTATCATAAGAGTTCACCACTTTACTTTTCCGCAAATTACTATAATTTAGTTTTTATTAGTTTAATTAGTAGTTTAAAAACAAAACTCTTCAAACCCTGAGATTTTACTTTGCTTTCTAAAAAATATAAAAAATACAAAAAGAATCATCCCTCACCTTTAAACCTAATTCGTCATACACTTCGACCTTCACAACACTATTCCCCTAGAGGACGATCAATCCCCTGTGTCTTGCCTATACTACACTACAACGTTTAGGTACACTGCCTAGGAGGATTGTAAAACTTAGTTGTTTTTCAAGATTCTGCATCATCTTTAGTACACATTTTTTGGCTGCATGGAGCTCGTGGAAGATATCCAGGCGTCTTTTCATTTTAAGCGTTAATTCCAACGGTGCAACTGTTCATGATTTGAAGAATGATTAATCATTTTAGCTTCCACTAATGGTTTTATATTTAAATTATCTATAGCATCACCAATCTTCCACAAAAATCCTAAACAAAAAAATAACACACTCCTAAGAAAAATCAAAATAATGGCTCGTCTTCAAAAATTGGTAACTGCTGCAAACTCGACCCGAATGTCAGACATGTTGCTTGTGCATTTCGAAAGGGATATTGCTGAAGACGTGAAGATTACGAAGGAGCTGACAGAACTTTGCATATAGTCGACTGCCAGTGTTAAGGAGAGGGAGGAACTAATAACCGAGCTTGAAAAGTTATGTGGGTCATTAGTTGACGTGGAAAGCATGGCATTTCTAATGGGGCTTCAAGAACATGACATGAGGAAGGCGAGGGCTATCCTGAATACGCTTAGCAAAACAAAGAAGAAGGTGCACAAAGGTGTTTTGGTGTTTTGGGGTAGAGTGGATAGGGTTGTGTTTTTTGTGTTAATTTGTTTTGGTTATATTTTGCGGATTTTGGTTTATGGTTTAATGAAATATAATGTCTATTTCGGTTTATGGTTTCTCGATTGTTTAGCTATTTCGTCGATGAATGTCGTGTTTCTATTGTTTCATAAAATGATCTTGATAGAGTATTATTTCAGAAGTCAACACTCGTGAAAACTGCTTCAAATCGCAATAATCAGATTTTAAACAGTTTTAGGCAATATTTGGCATTTATTTTTAAGCAGCTTATAAGCACTCATTCTTAAGCATAAACATAAGAAGAAAACAGTAAATTTGTAAGTAGTTAATTTTAAGCAGAACTACAGCAGCAACCTCGACAACAACATCCACAAAGGGAACTGACACATATATATCTAGAAAATCGCATGCATTAGAAAATGACTTAAAATATAAATTTTGTGCCTCAATATACCAAATGTACAGTCTCCCATAAAAGTCATCACTTGGTTTAACACATAAGACATCATTAGACAAAATAAATAAATAAATAAGTAAAATAAAAAAATTGCAGTTACCCATATTAGATAGCATTTGATAGAAAAATATATAACCACATGCCAAAAAACGCAGTTGCCCATATTTGCATTTTCCCATAATAGAAAGCAACAATGTACTACTATTATACTTCATTTCATCATTAAAAGGCATTGAGTCATTGTTTTTCAACCACAATACAACCATTCCTAAAAAATGTGCTTACCTGAAGCCCATAAGAACCACGAATTTAGCAGTCTTGAAACCTCATATAATCCTAAGCATTCAGTTAAACATACATTAATCTAAACATACTTCCTGTACCTGTTGAGCTACAGATTGTTGGGTCGGTTGAGTTTCTTATCTCTTGGATAGATAGTCCATCCTCTCCTCCCACAACGCCACCCAAAATCAAACACAATCACCGTTGCTAAAACACAATCGCCGTTACTAGATCACTAAACGAACTATTTTTTCAGTTAACATATATGTGAAGCTATACTAAGTTTCATAATAATGTTTATGTTTTTAGTTACAAAAGGTTAGAAGACCGGTTGTTATTACGTTAGTTCATCTTTTTCTTCTTCGCTTCACTTGTTGGGCTTTGGAAAAGGTTCTCTTTGTAGATATGCGGCTGGTTTCATCATACAGGATTACTTTTCTAGGATCTTGGACTTTGGCCAAATGTGTTGATGGTGGTGTCCCTAAGTTTGTGGAAAAATTAACATTGTGTGAAAAATTATGTAAAAACTTGCATTTCTTTTAAAGCAGTAAATCTGAATCATACTGTTCTAACCTCCATTACCGCACGCAAGAGATAGGTTCTCCAACGAAAGCGCATCCACATTTCCTCCTTGAGCTTCTGCAGTTTTATCCAATACATTGTCCAAGGTGAAATCAACAGCTCCTATTTTGCTTGAGGGATTAAAATGAAACTGGAGTATGTGCTTCTACCCTTCAATTGCATCTATATTTCTTGGAATTTCTTAGGGATATGGTATTTTGAGCATTCGAACTAATTTGGGACATTCATATCCGGTGAGGGCATCGGCGGCCGGGATGAAGAATGTGAACATTCTTGTTCCTGTTTGATCCCAAAAAAGGCTTTGAAATTGTACATGTATGTTTAACAACGATATTCCAAGTGTGAGGATTACTCTTTTTTTTTGAAATATGTTGCGTGGTTTATTAGGAGGTTACATGCAGGTGGGTGTCATTTGCGGCCCATGATCCACACACTCAAACACTTCATTGTCTTTCCTGACCTTTTTTGTATATATGGTGCATGACGTGTAGTGCAAGTCTCTGTATTTGTTGACATTGTCTATTGTCCCTTCACACGTGAATCTGACACACTGTAAACGTAAGCAAACTGATGAGTTTTTTGCAATATGTTGCGTGGTTTATTAGGAGGTTACATGCAGGTGGGTGTCATTTGCGGCCCATGATCCACACACTCAAACACTTCATTGTCTTTCCTGACCTTTTTCGTATATATGGTGCATGACGTGTAGTGCAAGTCTCTGTATTTTTTGACATTGTCTATTGTCCCTTCACACGTGAATCTGACACACTGTAAACGTAAGCAAACCTAAGTGTGTTCTCTAAAAGACAATGCCAAAAGACCCTTAATATTTTTGGACTAAAGAGTCAATTAGGAAAATCTCGGGATATAAGTGTGTTTTGCTTAACTTAAGTAGCAAATCACGTTGTCTTCTAAACTCTGCTATTATCTGCACCTTTGTTTAAACTAATTTAAGCCAGTGTCCTAAAGGGGTGTTTGGGTAAGATTATTATAAAACCATCTTCAAAGGGATTTTGCATAAAAATATATTTTGGCTTCCACCAAATTACTAAAAACTTGTTAATAATTATTTGGGTAAGGTTGTAATATCTTCAGAATAAAATAAGTCGTTAAGCACTTCAAATAAGCTTAGCCAAACACCCCTTAAGTACTATGGCAAGGACATGTAAAACACAATAAAGGGCTAGAAATTTAGCATGGCTTGACATGCCCTTGTCGACCCAAAGTTGAAGAAATTGATCCTAATCCAAACACAACCTCAAATCCTACACGGGACATTTTAAACAAAATGAACATGACCTGCTCTCAAATTGTTTAATTTGACACACCCCCACAACTCTAAGTTTAGGAATTCTTCCTTTCATGATATTAGCNACTTATGTAACGTTTGATCAATGTATGACTTTGTTTTAAAACTTGCAACAATACTTGGGGACCTTTGTTTTGTAAACTCTGATTTTATTTATGATCAAACGTGTATTTTCTAAACGACACTTTAGGTCGTTCAATATAATCTTGTGATGAGATGCCATGAAAGTTACACCCGGGTATTCAAATCCGCTGCCCATAACAGGTAAATTCAGGGTGTGACAACGTTTCAGTGCATCATTTCTAGTACAACCTCAAATCCTACACGGGACATTTTAAACAAAATGAACATGACCTGCTCTCAAATTGTTTAATTTGACACACCCCCACAACTCTAAGTTTAGGAATTCTTCCTTTCATGATATTAGCAAGAACTAACCTTGTAGCTATCTGGTTTTTTTTGGAGTAGCAATGCCAAAGGATAGTCGTTCTGTATCTTCTCTTCCTTTTGATCTTTGATTCAGTATTTGCAGGCCTCAAGCGGCAGATTTACGTTTTACCTTTGCTTGTACATGTTTCATATTTATATGTGAATACCCAAATCATGTGCAACAAAATTTTAATAAAAATTTCTTAGGCGAAGTTCAGTTTCGTTTTATGTTACTTACTCAGCTCAGGATCACTCAGCTTTTGGGATGTCTGGATTGAAATAGTAGTGTGTTGCCGGTGTGATTGATAGTGTAACCACCGGAGATTTTACGTTAAATTTTTCCATTAAACTTGAACGTTTTAATCCAAATTGCGTAAATTTTAAACTTTGCGTATAACCGTAAGGTTATCCCACGCATAACAAGAACCACCTTTACACCTTAGCTTTATTTTACTCTACACTTAATATTACCTATATATTTTTCTTTTACATGAGACACCTCATGAGACACTTGTCTCATGAGATGCATCATATATACAAGTGTTAAAAAAATCTACATAATTGTACACATCTCAAAATATATAAACCACATGTAAACTATTATTCTTGTGTTGAATTATGAAATAATGAGGTGTGGTTATAATATTTTGAGATGTCCAATATGTTGATTTTTTAAACATGTTGTATATATGATAGGCTCTCATGAGACAAGTGGTCTCATGAGGTGTCTCAATGAAAAAAAAAA
>LBNU01010853.1:132793-148225 GCA_014162995.1 Artemisia annua | reverse complement strand
AGAGAACGATCAATCCCCCGGTACTTGCCACTACACTATACTACATCGGTCAGGTACACTGCCTGGTGGGGATTGCAAGCTTCTCGAGATCCCTCGAGAGGTAAAACGTAGTGCGTGTTGCAATCCACGCGCATCAACCACACCTCATTATTTTCATAAATTCAACACAAGAATAGTTTACATTTTTTTCTCTTGTGTTCAACGAACCACAAACACCCGTATAATCACACCATTGATTTTGATTTCACTAGTTTTTATGTTAAATATGAAGGTTTAAGGTTCCTAGTTTGATTCTTGGGTTTATTTTCCCATTAAATCACCATCAAACATCTTCTTTCTTGGGTATAAGGGGCTGAGATCACAAGTATATTTGCTAAAGTTATTGGTTTTGGGTTCTTGATTCATGTGGGTTGAAGATGTAGTGGTGATTATTGGTTTTGTTCCTGATTGATCCCACCATCTTTTCTCCTCTGTAAGGAAATCACCACATATTCATTTTATACTCTTAATTTGATCATGCTCATATATTTTTAGATCTGAGATCTACATATATTACCCAACTTATACATTTATTTGTATGATTTATACATTGTACTTGGTGAATAAAAACAAGAAAACACTAGAAACAATGCTTTTATCACTATTTTCTGGGACAGATTTGATCAGTTACCAAAATGACACAAAATGTAAAAATCAATGGGTATTTGGACATGGATAAAAATATAGGCTTATAGATCTATGTCTTAGCTTCGATTCGCCGGTGGCTCGACCCGTAACGATACCCAATGATTTAATTAAAAAATAAATGGAAGCAGCTTCAAACACTCTTCCATACATATTTTTTTTACTTATCTATGCATGCCATAATCGTTTCTGCACTTATATATGCTTGTAATGTTGAGAAATATTGAAATAAGTTAGCTTATTTGACAAAGAATTTGTCCCAGTTTCTACACCGGCTAAGTCGACATAAAAACCATACCTAGACATTACTATAGACCTTGCCAATTTTGATAGACCTACATACATGTCTTAAGTTTATCTCTGCAAATTTTATAGTCATTGGAGTTGATTTGATATTTTTTTAAAAATCGTAAGAAAAAGTTATTCAATACCGACATGAAACTGTGTAAACAGTTTATTTTAGTAAAAATTCATATTCTATGGGCATTTTGAGCAATTGAGCTAGTCGAGATATTTGTAGAGAACTCTTATACCTTTCCGTGAACAGTAAAATCGAGTCCTAATGATAAATATCGAAGGATCTACAGCCCCGAGACCGTAGGTCTAGTTTTCTGAAATTGTAACAGCTTTGGTACCTTGTTACGTTTTTGACTCTATAGGACAGTTGGTAAAGAAACAAGATGAGTGACCAAATTTTTTGGAAAGTAGACTCGAAAATGATGAATCTAGGCCCTTTGATATATATGCCTTCTTTAGAAATTAAGCGAGCAATAACCCGATTTTGAGAAAGTTTTTCTGAAAATTGAGTCACCGCTGTCCAACTTTTGTTTTAATCAAAATCGACACCTAAAACTTATTTTCTCGAACCAGAAATTTGAAATAATGAAAATAGACGTCCCCTTTGTTTAGAGAGTTTAACGAAGGAAAACGGACTTAAGAACGGATTAGATACACGCTTTCAAACACTTTACTCGTTTATTAAAACACTTCACTCGTTAACTAAAACACTTTACTCATTTTCTTAAACATATTCCCCATTTTACTTAAATACATGGCTTGTATTTACATATGGACAAAAGTGTTTTGAAAATGTATACTTGATTCGCTCTTCAACAACTATGCTTAATTTCATAGCATCATTATTTAATAACCNTAAACATTTATTTGTATGATTTATACATTGTACTTGGTGAATAAAAACAAGAAAATACTAGAAACAATGTTTTTGTCACTATTTTCTGGGACAGATTTGATCAGTTACCAAAATGACACAAAATGTAAAAATCAATGGGTATTTGGACATGGATAAAAATATAGGCTTATAGATCTATGTCTTAGCTTCGATTCGCCGGTGGCTCGACCCGTAACGATACCCGATGATTTAATTAAAAAATAAATGGACGCAGCTTCAAACACTCTTCCATACATATTTTTTGTACTTATCTATGCATGCCATAATCGTTTCTGCACTTATATATGCTTGTAATGTTGAGAAATATTGAAATAAGTTAGCTTATTTGACAAAGAATTTGTCCCAGTTTCTACACCGGCTAAGTCGACATAGAAACCATACCTAGACATTACTATAGACCTTGCCAATTTTGATAGACCTACATACATGTCTTAAGTTTATCTCTGCAAATTTCATAGTCATTGGAGTTGATTTGATATTTTTTAAAAATCGTAAGAAAAAGTTATTCAATACCGACATGAAACTGTGTAAACAGTTTATTTTAGTAAAAATTCATATCCTATGGGCATTTTGAGCAATTGAGCTAGTCGAGATATTTGTAGAGAACTAGGGGTGGAAATGAGCCGAGCCGCTCGTGAAAAGCTCGGGATCGGATCAGTAAAAAGCTCGAACGAGCCGAGCCTAAACGAGCTCGAGCCCGAGCTCGAGCCTAAGTTGGAGCTCATTTATTAATCGAGCTCGAGCCCGAGCTTTACATACAAAGCTCGTTTGGGCTCGCGAGCCTAAACGAGCCTATACGACATTATGATATTTTAAGTATTAAACATATATACGAGCCGAGCTCGAGCTTATTAATGAGCTCAATAATGATATATTACGAGCCGAGCTCAAGCTCGAGCCAAGCTTTAACATTTTCATTGCCAAATCGTATAAACGAGCCGAACTCGAGCCGAACCCGAGCCTATATAATATAGCATGAGCCGAGCTCGAGCCTTAAATATAAAGCTCGAAACGAGCCGAGCTCGAGCTCGAGCTTTTTAAAACTTAAACGAGCCGAGCTCGAGCTCTGGCAGGCTCGGGCTCGGCTCGGCTCGTTTCCACCCCTACTTAAGAGAACTCTTATACCTATCCGTGAACAGTAAAATCGAGTCCTAATGATAAATATCGAAGGATCTACAGCCCCGAGACCGTAGGTCTAGTTTTCTGAAATTGTAACAGCTTTGGTACCTTGTTACGTTTTTGACTCTATAGGACAGTTGGTAAAGAAACAAGACGAGTGACCAAATTTTATGGAAAGTAGACTCGAAAATGATGAATCTAGGCCCTTTGATATATATGCCTTCTTTAGAAATTAAGCGAGCAATAACCCGATTTTGAGAAAGTTTTTCTGAAAATTGAGTCACCGCTGTCCAACTTTTGTTTTAATGAAAATCGACACCTAAAACTTATTTTCTCGAACCAGAACTTTGAAATAATGAAAATAGACGTCCCCTTTGTTTAGAGAGTTTAACGAAGAAAAACAGACTTAAGAACGGATTAGATACACGCTTTCAAACACTTTACTCGTTTATTAAAACACTTCACTCGTTAACTAAAACACTTTACTCATTTTTTTAAACATATTCCCCATTTTACTTAAATACGTGGCTTGTATTTACATATGGACAAAAGTGTTTTGAAAATGTATACTTGATTCGCTCTTCAACAACTATGCTTAATTTCATAGCATCATTATTTAATAACCTTTTAAGACTTTTATATGTGTTACAATAATCAACAATTATCTAAATTTTTGTGGTCCACATTTAACATTTACTTTACATCATTATCATGGATTGGTGTATAAATCTATATGTTACAAGTCTTGTATGGGCAGGACTTATAACAGGATAGATTGATATGACTTTTTCCATGAGGTGATCTGAACTTTTATCTCTGGAACAATCGTCTATTCCTTTGCTTTATCCTTCAGAAGAGTTCCTACTTTCACCTAGAAGGGTGAAGATTGGAATTGCCGCAAATACCCACACCATTTCCCAGGCATCTTAACATTGGATAATACATATTGAATTCCGGGACGGAATTCTCTTAACACGGGGAGAATGTAACAACCGGGATTTTACGTTAACTTTTACCATTAAACTTGAATGTTTTAATCCAAATCGCGTAAATTCTAAACTTTACGTATAACCATAAGGTTATCCCACGCATAACAAGAACCACTTTTGAATATTTTACAATCACACTAGACCAATGTTTAGTCTACTCAAAATTATTTAAATGATCATTTTTATTCAAATTCATTGTTGTCAAATAATTTGCGTTTTACGCGTTTTAACTTACATTTTAAGCATTTTTTAACTTACCCGCACCACATTTCTACTAACACTTTAAAATACTTATTCACATTAAACTTACTATTTATTTTAATTTTATGAAAATTAACTTTTACTGGTAACCGAATAAGTTCACCCGCGTACGTCGCTACACGTACATTAACTTGAACCAACTCTAGCCTACATGTTTTATGCATTTTGGTTTACTTATATGCATATTTTATAAAAACATACTTCTTTTCCATTTTTACGAAAACTTTGCACGTTTTGCGTTTTTAGCTTATACCCGCACCAACCTTGTGTTGACACTATAGCATGTATTTTTCTGGTCCGTAAGGCGATAGCTTTGGTTTGGAGCATTTGGGTCGCACGGCATGTTTTGAAGTCTTGATGCATTCATATTTACCATTCGATGATATTTTGAAAATGTTGTGTACTTAACACTTTGGGACCTCTTGTTATAACTCTGATTTCATTTATCAAATGATAACTTTTAAAAACGTCTCATTAAGAGGCCGTTTTCTATGACTTGAACTTTGTAATATGAAGTAACACCTCAGTGACATTATCTTTCACTGTGATATTTTGGGGGTGTTACTGATAGCTGATGCAAGCTTTGTAAGACCTAGAAACGAAGCTTTATAATCCTCTAGGCAGTATACCTAACTGTTGTAGTGTAATATAGGTAAGTCCGGGGGATTGATCGTTCTCTAGGGGAATAGTCTCGCAATAGTTGTGGAAAAGTCAAGATGTATGATGAATTAGATTTAGAGGTGAGGGATGATTCTTTTTGTATTTTTATAATTTTTTGAAAACAAGTAAAATCTCGGTTTTTGAAAGAGTTGGCGGAATTAGTTGTTAGTCAACTAACCCAAGTCTACTTATAAAACTTAAAATTAAAATAATTAAACTAATAAACAAGAAAAGTAAATTGGTGAACTTCTTATGATGGGAAAAACCTGTTCACTTAGATAAAATTACTCCTTACTTATCTCCTACTGATTTGTTGAATTGTCACGTCCTTGTTTTAGTTGAAGCGTTGTATTCCTTAATATCGGTCGTGGAGTGGCGCCGAAGTCCCCAACTCTATGAACATTAGTATCCTCTAAAAACCTTGAAGTCTATTAAGTTTCCTAGGATCTATAAGCCGCAATTCATGCAATAAATACAACGAGGAAAACCAATAGTGCACTCTACGGTTGCGTTTCTAAGACGTTCAAGCTAGTTACATATAAGAGGTCAACCAGTTTTCTTAGCCTAACGCGAAGCAATCAACTAAACAATAAACAACAAATCACCATTCAATAACTAGGTTTCATTAGATCTACGCAAACACTAATTAATTTAAGCTAGCATTTTAAAGTAAAGAAAAGATAAACAAGTAATCAAACAACACATATACATATTGAATGATTAAAAGGATAATTTATCTTAAATAAAACATGAGGTTCAAGGGTTGAAAAACCCTTACAAAAGCAGAGAAAATCATGCTCTAAAGTCTACTCCAAGATATCCCAAAGAATGTCACCCCTAATGAAAATAATTCGAAAACTATATATAGATTTACATTGGTGACGACGTTAGGTTATAGGTTCTGACGTCATCAGCTCGCTGTGTTTAGGGTTTCGTCTTGTGCAAGTCGCCGCTTTGACGTAGTCACTTGTTATCTTCTGACGCCGTCAGTTTATGCCTGATGCCGTCCCTTTATAAGTCTTCTGAGCCGTCTCTTGTTATCTTAAAACGTGGCTCCCTACTCCAAAATACACCTGACGCCGGCTCCAATCATCAAGTGACGGCGTCACCTTGTAAAACGTGACGATGCCAGCCTTTAATTCTGATGGTTTTTTGCGACTTAGTTGTTTTCTTCACTTTTTCGTCTAAATACATCCAAAAAGTGGCGATTTCTAGATTTCTCGTCCCAAGTACCTAAAATGCAAAAAGAAACGATTTGAGGCAACATTTGATCATATAAACACGATTTTGGGCTTAAATGACCCCTTAAAAAGGTACCAAATAAATCCTTATCAATAGTTGTATGTCTGTAATGTTATAAATAAAGGGTTAACGCTATGTGTTAAGCAAGTACCTTTGTATCTCGACACTCGACATGAGCTGACAGGAATAATGATGGGTTGTTTCGAGCAAGCTCTTTTCAAAGTCTCGTACCATCTCATCCTAAATCGTGATGTTATAATTGTTGCTTATTTTATGTTCAAAATTGTTGCGTATATGAAATTACTTACTCTAGATTTTGATGACAATCCTTCTTTTCACAGTTTGCTTTTTATTGTTGCGTATATGAAATTACTTACTCTAGATTTTGACACAACCTATATAGTATTGGAGCATAAATAAAATTTAAATTAGATATTTTTTTTCTACGAAAGAAGAACAACGTGCCTATGTATTACCAGTGAGAACAAGATGTTAGATTTTGCCTCTGTCGTTTGGCTGAGGTATCTTGAAATCTAGCTGGTTATATGAAACAAAAAATGAAGAAATGGTTTGGAAAAGTGGCTGTTGATATTTTTCAAAATTTGTGTATTTCCCAAATCTGAGACTTGGTTTTTTCTCAAGAGTCCACTGCCAATTGTTGGTTTCTTCGTAATTGAAATCCGAGATTTTGTAGTCTAAGCCAAGTTCGAGGATTGAATTGAAGTACTCAGATATTAACAATTGATATGGTTGTCGTGTATCAAAATTCGTGTGATGCACCTCTCTGTCAAGCAAGTTGAAGCAATAGCAGTTAGTGTTGTCTTTGGGACATTTGGGGCTATCCAATAGTAGGCTTTGGCTTCTAATGTTTTATCTCGGTCCCCAGCTTTTAGATAAGCAATATTGTTCTGCGCCATTCTACTGCCAACATTATACATAGAAAAGTCAATACCAAACAACATCATTTTTAATGAAGGACATTAACAATAGCTACAATAATGATGTAAGTGTTATAGTCATGGCAAAAAAAACAATGCTACAAGTAATGCCTTTAGTAAGAAACCTATTTGCAATTCCCACTCCCAAGAGATACGTCATAAAAATTACATAATGCATCATCATCATATCAATTTAGCATCTCATATCAAGAACCTATCATATCAATTCAATATTAAATCAAATAAGAACGTAACCGTATAGAAACCTGTGTGGTTTGAACTGTTATTAAGAAGTCTCCATAAACTATTTGAAAATAAAAGGCAAATTGGGATCCGACTGAGCTAATAAGTGGACCGCGTACCTTTTTTTTATCTTACATAACAATCTAGATTTACTAAAGGTCCTTCTAAAACCGATATAGGATCCACAGAACGACGTTGTTGCAGATTGGCAGGAACAAACTATGTTCCTACTAAATCATAGATAGTAAATGGCTTCAGATGACTCTAAAAAACACGGCTTCTAAATAGATTCTTTGGTAACTTCTGCACGCACCCCAAAGGTGTCAACAATTGTCGTGTTGTTTAATTACCAAAGAACCCTCTTCTTAAAGTAAATTAATTTAAGCTAGCATTTTAAAGTAAAGAAAAGATAAACAAGTAATCAAACAACACATATACATATTGAATGATTAAAAGGATAATTTATCTTAAATAAAACATGAGGTTCAAGGGTTGAAAAACCCTTACAAAAGCACAGAAAATCATGCTCTAAACTCTACTCCAAGATATCCCAAAGAATGTCACCCCTAATGAAAATAATTCGAAAACTATATATAGATTTACATTGGTGACGGCATCAGGTTATAGGTTCTGACGTCATCAGCTCGCTGTGTTTAGGGTTTCATCTTGTGCAAGTCGCCGCTTTGACGTCGTCACTTGTTATCTTCTGACGCCGTCAGTTTATGCCTGATGCCGTCCCTTTATAAGTCTTCTGAGCCGTCTCTTGTTATCTTAAAACGTGGCTCCCTACTCCAAAATACACCTGACGCCGGCTCCAATCATCAAGTGACGGCGTCACCTTGTAAAACGTGACGATGTCAGCCTTTATTTCTGATGGTTTTTTGCGACTTAGTTGTTTTCTTCACTTTTTCGTCCAAATACGTCCAAAAAGTGCCGATTTCTAGATTTCTCGTCCCAAGTACCTAAAATGCAAAAAGAAACGATTTGAGGGAATATTTGATCATATAAACACGATTTTGGGCTTAAATGACCCCTTAAAAAGGTACCAAATAAATCCTTATCAATAGCTGTATGTCTGTAATGTTATAAATTAAGGGTTAACGCTGAGTGTTAAGCAAGTACCTTTGTATCTCGACACTCGACATGAGCTGACAGGAATAATGATGGGTTGTTTCGAGCAAGCTCTTTTCAAAGTCTCGTACCATCTCATCCTAAATCGTGAAATTGGTGATATTTCCACTATTCATGTGATAATTTTAGCAGGTATATAGAGAAGGAACTGTTGCTTATTTTATGTTCAAAATTGTTGCGTATATGAAATTACTTACTCTAGATTTTGATGACAATCCTTCTTTTCACAGTTTGCTTTATTGTTGTGTATATGAAATTACTTACTCTAGATTTTGACACAACCTATATAGTATTGGAACATAAATAAAATTTAAATTAGATATTTATTTTCTACGAAAGAAGAACAACGTGCCTATGTATTACCAGTGAGAACAAGATGTTAGATTTTGCCTCTGTCGTTTGGCTGAGGTATCTTGAAATCTAGCTGGTTATATGAAACAAAAAATGAAGAAATGGTTTGGAAAAGTGGCTGTTGATATTTTTCAAATTTTGTGTATTTCCGAAATCTGAGACTTGGTTTTTTCTCAAGAGTCCACTGCCAATTGTTGGTTTCTTCGTAATTGAAATCCGAGATTTTTTAGTCTAAGCCAAGTTCGAGGATTGAATTGAAGTATTCAGATATTAACAATTCATATGGTTGTCGTGTATCAAAATTCGTGTGATGCACCTCTCTGTCAAGCAAGTTGAAGCAATAGCCAGTTAGTGTTGTCTTTGGGACATTTGGGGCTATCCAATAGTAGGCTTTGGCTTCTAATGTTTTATCTCGGTCCCCAGCTTTTAGATAAGCAATATTGTTCTGCGCCATTCTACTGCCAACATTATACATAGAAAAGTCAATACCAAACAACATCATTTTTAATGAAGGACATTAACAATAGCTACAATAATGATGTAAGTGTTATAGTCATGGCAAAAAAAACAATGCTACAAGTAATGCCTTTAGTAAGAAACCTATTTGCAATTCCCACTCCCAAGAGATACGTCATAAAAATTACATAATGCATCATCATCATATCAATTTAGCATCTCATATCAAGAACCTATCATATCAATTCAATATTAAATCAAATAAGAACGTAACCGTATAGAAACCTGTGTGGTTTGAACTGTTATTAAGAAGTCTCCATAAACTATTTGAAAATAAAAGGCAAATTGGGATCCGACTGAGCTAATAAGTGGACCGCGTACCTTTTTTTTATCTTACATAACAATCTAGATTTACTAAAGGTCCTTCTAAAACCGATATAGGATCCACAGAACGACGTTGTTGCAGATTGGCAGGAACAAACTATGTTCCTACTAAATCATAGATAGTAAATGGCTTCAGATGACTCTAAAAAACACGGCTTCTAAATAGATTCTTTGGTAACTTCTGCACGCACCCCAAAGGTGTCAACAATTGTCGTGTTGTTTANTTAAGTCTCATCATTTTAGCTAGCTATGCAACACATTTACACTACATTATTAAGGCATGTAAGAATCATTTACTTGCATACCATGTAGTGTCACATCAAGACTTAAGTGTTAACTAAATTCAAGTACTTTGGTTAGTCAAACACACAAAGGTTTTATTACCATGATGTGACATATCATATTTTAAGTGAATATGAAAATGTTGTGTTATATATTTATTTAAAATATGAAAAGTAAAATGTAGCAAAACAAAGATTATGCAAGACTTGAAACTAAAATTGTATTTTACCAAAAGCTAAAGTTTATACTTTGTCGTTAACAAAACTTAGCAAAGATCGTAAAATATAAATAACGTTTTTAAGCGATATTTGTATTAACAGTAACCATAAAGAAACTTGTGTGGTTTGAACTGTTATTAAGAAGTCTTCATAAACTATTTGAAAATAAAAGGCAAATTGGGATCCGACTGAGCTAATAAGTGGACCGCGTGCCTTTTTTTTTAATCTTACATAACAATCTAGATTTACTAAAGGTCCTTCTAAAACCGATATAGGATCCACAGAACGACGTTATTGCAGATTGGCAGGAACAAACTATGTTCCTACTAAATCATAGATAGTAAATGGCTCCAGATGACTCTAAAAAACACGGCTTCTAAATAGATTCTTTGGTAACTTCTGCACGCACCCCAAAGGTGTCAACAATTGTCGTGTTGTTTAATTACCAAAGAACCCTTCTTCTTAAAACTTGCCTCCTAGACACATGAGACGTGTGCCCAAGGCAAATTCATTATCGATTGCATTTTTCTCTAACTCAAAAAAATAAGGGTGCAAGATTCCTGTATCCAAAAATTTACAGCAAAACAACTCATTTGACTACAAAAATAATGCCGAAGCATATACTTAATCATTAAAGTGGCTATAATATATAAAAAAAACTAACGAAAACTCTTCTTCACCTTTATCTTTAATGCGACTTGATCCCACAGACTCAACATTCGCACCACGGATCATTACACGATCATCAAAATATCTTTCACGTGAATCATTGATGACATCAAATAAGTACATATTATTGTCATCATTTGTCCTATTTATTTGACTTGTTTTACTACATTATCTATGAGAATCGATACTTAATTGTTTACTTTAGTAATTCTCTGGTAAAAACAAGCAATTGGTGAAACTTGACGATTTTGGACGAATTATGGAGCAAAACAAGCAAGATGTCAAAAGTCTACTGAAATCCAGAAGATGCGCCGTATCTCTATCAATAGATACGCCGCAATATCATACTCAGATGAATTCGAAGACCATTGCCTGACTTTGAAGAATGCGCCGCATGGAATTCTACCATGCGCCGCTTATGAAACTTTGGTCAACGAAGAAGATCAAGCTTGTTCTACTCCAGATACGCCGCATTATACTTCTGACATACGGCGTATCACTATCAAGACTTCACCAGATACAATCCAAGACACTGAAGGACATGCGCCGCATAAAAGATCAAGATACGCCGCATCTGAAGACGGTGTACGAATATTCCAGAATATATTAATCTTGAACCCCACGCGAAGTTAAGTACATGCGCCGCATCTACCTATTTGATGCGCCGCATCGTACCCTCTAACAAAAACTATAAATACCCCAAGACATATACGAATTTTGTGTGCAACAAAACCCTAAGGAGACGAATTCAGTCGAACGAGCATCACAAGACACACCCCAAACGAAGATATTAGAGCTGTAAGAAGGTCCTGCATGTATTTAATTCATTAAATAGTTTTGTTTTATTGTAATAGTATGCTTTAATTCATCAGGATTGATGGGCTTGTGGCCACCATACTGCTCCCCTTAAAATTGCTTTTCCATCAATTAAAGTTTGTATGATGATGTTTTTGGTGACTTATATTAGTGCATTGATAACCTCTGTGTCTAGCTGAGCCTGCGGGCTGCCATACCTGTTCCTCGCCTATTTAGCTTATGTCTTTAGATAAATAGGATAGACATAAGTGATCATTAAGGGTTTACTCGCCGATATAATGAGATCTAACGAGACAGATTAGATTACGATACGCTTCATATAAAACTAGCAATAAAACAAGTGACAAGCTGCTTAACTATCAGGACAGGCCTTCTTCTGCTTCTATTTATCTATCTGTGTACGTGTTGCTATTCGCTGATTCGTGCTCATTAGTTTATTTACTGTTTAATAAAACCAAACTGTGCCAGTCTCTCAGGCTGAAACCCCTTTTCGTTAGATTAGACTGTAAAACTAACTTAGGATATTAAAATACTGATTAGGTAAACTAGATAATACGTTCCACTCTTAGTGATCGACACTCTACTTACCATTATATTCATACTGACCGGGTACACTGCTAATTAAGTGTGTGTGTTATTGATAAGTCGGCTAAATATAAATTTAAAACTTGATAGGCATTAATACTGCTAAACCGCAACGACACATCACGCGCATCAACCATCATCAAAAACATCTAAATGCCCATCGCTTATGCCATCATACAAACCCCTTCTTAAACCTTGTCTCTTAAATGAGAGACGCAAACCAATATTTTTATCGTTTCTTGTTAATTGGTCATTAGGCACTTGAGGCTCTATTTCCAGTTTCATGTTTTAATTTTCCTTTTGATATTTTGGTTTATAAACGTAAACAATAACAGTGCAACAAAATATCACAGGTCACAGATAATAAGTAATCATTATAAATTTAGAGACATTGCAAAATATCGATTTATAAAAGAAACATGAGACAAACAAACATGAGAATAATTTTAAATGAGCTTAAAACAACAAAATCCCAAAAAAAGAGAGCACAAAATCAGTTAGAATATGAATACTTTTCCCAAATGACGCAACTCAAGTAAACCCAAATCCTGAATCAACCATGCATTTAACACTCAAATCAGACATCATCCAAAAACTAAACATTCAGTAAGTGGCTAGGATTAAAATAAAGCCATTCACACCAATGACAACTTCATATACCATTGTTTTTTATTTAAGATTTATTAAAAGATGAAGATAAGTTTTGACAAATGTAAGGTTTTAAGGATCTCAAAACAGAACATAAAGAATACAAATAAAATCATATAAAAAGAATCACCACTCATGTCCACTTATAAATATCAGATAAAAGAAAGCATCTGGCTATATAGGATGCTCTCATGGCGGGAATTTCTTATGCTTTTCTAGTTTTGTAATGTTTCTAACCTTTAATATGCTTTTGGTCCAATTATAACTTCAACTTCGTTCTTCTCTAACTGAATCAACCATGCATTTAACACTAACATCAGAAAGCATCTAAAAACTAAACATTAACGTTCACATCAGAAAGCATCTAAAAACTAAACATTTAATAAGTAGCTAAGATTAAAACAAATCATATTCACACCAATGACAATTTCATACCACTTAATCAGTTTCACTTTCTCTAACCTATAATTACATGAACTTGACACACCTAATGAATCAACAAACTAAAACTTGCAACAAACAAAACATCAAACGGCTGAATTACATTACATAGTTACATCTTCCAAACCACATCCACATTGAGAAACATATAAAAATATGTTTATAGATATCTGTAACCGAAAACCACTTCAAATACAGCTTCTAGAGTCCTTTTATCAATGGCAAGATGGATAATGCAATGTTTCTAGAAAACCCCTAAATAGTGGAATATGTTTTGTTATTTAGATATATTTATAGATTTATATATATGTATATCATATTTCATATATATCGAGTTTACAAAAGGTGTTATGCATAAGGTATAAAGTTAAGAAACTATTCTTGCATGTAATCTTCCTCATTTCTTTCACAAAAAACCCAAATACCAGGCCCAAATCGCAATTACCCTGCCCATATACGTGGTTTGCATAACATTGTAACTAGATTCCTTAAAGACGCCTAAAAAATATGCCACTTACTGAAGGTCACACCTTAGCGGCGCCATAGCACGCCTCGTGTCTTAGTGGCGCCATGACACGCCTTTTAGAACACTGTAGATAATGATGATATGAGGTATTTTACGGTGGCTGGGAGCAATTTCATGGTAACTGGTTTTGATATTTTTATGGTGTTATAAGTAATTTTATGATTAGGGGTTTAGATATTTTGTGGTGTTGAAGGTGGTGGAAAAAAAATGATGATGATGACGACGAAGGGTAGCATATGTGGTGGGAGTAAAAGTGAAAAGAATAACTTAGGTGTTTGAGAGTAATTTTATCAAGATGAATGTTCAGTTTCTGTAAGATAACGAAGAAAAAATCACAGTGTTAGTCCTTATGAATGTATTATATCTAACTTTTACAAACGGAGGGATAATATTTGTCACTAGTTTATGAAAACAATGCTTTTAGTGATAAGTGATAAACCTCATAGATGCATTTCACAATTTACACTATAAAATTTTATTGATGACACAAACTATGTGATTTCTCTCGGTGAAACATAATTTAAAAATAGAATGTAAATACCAATAACTTAACACATTACTTTTTTTATAGTGAGTTTGATTTGCACAGAATAGAGTAGAAGCACAAAAAACATCATATACTAAATGCACAACTATTTATAACATCAAATGTTTGTGTGCAAACTGCAAAGTAAAATTAATTGTGCGCAAAGTGTCTTCAATTTTTAGATAGGATTTAAGCTATGAAATATCAATAAAACATTTTTCAAAATCCTATTTTATTACGTGACACTACAAAATGTCACATAAAATGTTACACACCAAAAGATCCGTGTAGAACCAATTTTTACCATAGAACCAATCAAGCAATCTTAGTCACTCATTTTTTTTTTATCAAAATAAAAAAATTAACTTTCACAATTTTTTTTAAAAATTAAATATCTCGCAAACCGTAAATCGTTACGTGAAAAAAAAATACCATCGCGACGAGAATTAAATTATCTTTCTATAAACATGCATTGTTATATACTTTTGACGAACTTTTTTTTTTTCAAAATTTCCGCCCAGAAAAATCATATATGATTTGTAAATATCATATGTGATTTTTACGAATCATATATGATTTTTCTGGGCGAAAATTTAAAAAAAAAATCGTCGGAAAAAAAAATTCGTCGAAAGTATATAACAATGCATATCTATAGAAAGATGATTTAATTCTCGTCACGATGATATTTTTGTAGCTTGAAAATTTACCTTTTGTAAGATATGTTGTTTTAAAAAAAAAAAAAAAAAAGTAAAAAATAAAAATGAGGGTTATGATTGGTTCATTGGTTCTATGGTAAATATGAGTTCTATATTTATTTAATCTCAATGTTACACACACTTTACAAATTGTTCAAATAATTGAGGCGACACCTAAAAACAATAACAAGTGACGAGAAAAGTTATTTTACAAACAAGTTTTTTGCTACAAACTGAGGGACAAATCCCCACCATTCATCTAGTTTGATCTAATGGTGAGGATTAACCTAAGATTTAATGCATAAACCTAAGTCCATGTCTTTTTTCCCCCTTTTTCTTTGTCTTTTTGTCTTTCTTATTTGTTTACATTTTTTTT
>LBNU01010853.1:118850-132519 GCA_014162995.1 Artemisia annua | reverse complement strand
AAAAAAAAATCGTCGGAAAAAAAGAGTTCGTCGAAAGTATATAACAATGCATATCTATAGAAAGATGATTTAATTCTCGTCACGATCATATTTTTTTGTAGCTTGAAAATTTACCGTTTGTAAGATATTGTTTAGAAAAAAAAAATATAAAAAATAAAAATGAGGGTTATGATTGGTT
This sequence comes from Artemisia annua, assembly GCA_014162995.1. Lineage (NCBI taxonomy): Eukaryota > Viridiplantae > Streptophyta > Magnoliopsida > Asterales > Asteraceae > Artemisia > Artemisia annua. The sequence continues at coordinate 132,341 of LBNU01010853.1, read as the reverse complement.
TATTGGTTCTATGATAAATATAAGTTTTATATTTATCTAATCTCAATGTTACACACACTTTACAAATTGTTCATATTATTGTGGCGACACCTAAAAACAATAACACGTGACATATTTTGTGATATCAAAGATCACCAAATATTAGAACAATTTTTAAATGAGATATTTTTGTAAGAAAATTGTTTGTCATGCTATAACCTAAACCTTTTTCATATAGGTTTATCATGATCACAAAAAAAAAAACACTAATTAACAAATAAGATAACCATGGCAATGTTTCAAAGTTACAAACGTCGATCAATAATTATGTGGCACGACACCTTACCATGGTTTTCTCCGACCATGGTCCCGGAGCGTGGGACCCACTCGCCACTGTACACGCGTCAATCACCAAGCACTCATGTGGAAATAACCCGCCAAAAGGAATCGAACCCTGTGGGACCCACATGGACCCACCCAACATCAATCAATTAAACGGGCAATATCTTTATCCACACCTTAAACCCACAATACCAAACGAACGTACAATGACTTATGCATAGCTTACAAGTCATTATGGTGTTATTTTTGTATGTAGTAAGTTTTATTTTGTGAAAAGTAATTACTTTTTTCTCAAAAACAAAAACCTTTTTTGACTTTATTTTATAAAAGCCGTGTAGGACGCAACTCCACGATTGAAAGGGTGGGTCCCACTTGGTCCCACGTGGCGCTATCGTACACACAGCATAAAGTCAAGAAATTGTCCAATCAATCATGAGCCATGTGTCGATCACTAACTGGGTAAAATTTGTTTTCTGTCGATCATTAACTGGATAAAAAATATTTTTTTACCCCCTACTGTGTCGTATTGTGACCTATGTGTCAAGTGCTTATTCATCTTTATATGTGATCGTAAAGCCCCCCTCTTACTCAAATTCATACGTGTGTTCTAATTTAAATAAGTAATTAAATTTAAGTTTTTAGCCTAAATAAATGTCCACTATTAACCTTCAAAGTCTTCTTTTCTCAAGTTTGACCATAAATTATTTCATTTGTGTTATCTAATACTTGATAAAAATTATACCAATGAAAATATATTTAAACCCAAATTTATTCATATATTTTGCATCAAGTATTACATAACACAAATAAAATAATTTAAGATCAAAGTTAAAAAAGAAAGACTTTAAAAGTCAATAGTAGACACTTATTTAGGTACGGAGGGAGTAATACTCTTTCTGTAAAGAAAAAATGCTAGACCCATCATATAAGAAATCCAAAAAAAAAAAAAAATAATAAATAAAAAAAAAAATAAAAAAAATTACACGTTAATATGTAAGTGGATGGTTAGTGGATTTTCTGACAGTTTCTCTCTCTTCTTTCTGATTAGACCAATCATCCGCTGACACACCAACGTGTGGATTTTTTTTGTGGATTTCTTATGTGGGTTTAGCTTTTCTCTTCCGTAAAATGGGTAAACGGATTGATTTTCCCCATTCAGGTTACTTGAGGAGGACAAGCCTTTTTGACTTAGTAGTACGTGGTTTTACCGGGTTAATCTCGGGACTGTATCCGACTCTTCCCTGGCCACCCCCAAATGTAATACTCTCTCCGTGGTTCAGCCAAATCGTAGTCCAATGTGTTAAAATTTTAAAATTGGCTTCGCAATCCTAGCTAAAACTCTTGGTGGAAGGTCAATTCTCATATAAACGATAATGGCGCATCTAATTTTCTGCATGAATTATGCATACATTCTTGAAGTTCAAAAAATTATCTTTTGCCTTGGCCAAATCACAAGAATAAGGGAGATGATGGGAAACCATTAAATCCTAGTAATGGGGCTGATGAGAATAAGGGGATGCGAATTTTTATGCACAATGTGTCAACGCATCTTTGAATGTGAAAAAGTGAACTTCGTACCTTAGTAGCCCCGGCTCGTAATGGGGTTGATGTTGCCATTTCGTTGGATTTGGCCCGCGAAGTTAATGAACATTTTGGTAATTCGGTGTATGGATTTTTTCTGGGCAAAAGAGTGATACATCCAGTTATTGAAAATCATGTTAAGAATAACTAGAATAAATATGGCCTTGTTCGAACAATGATGAACTCGAAAGGCATTTTCTTTTTCAAATTTAGTTCAAAAAGTGGTATAGAAGCAATGCTTGAAAATGGCCAGTGGTTGATTTGTAAAGTGCCATTTATCCTTAGGAAGTGGTCTTCGAATGCGAATATATCAATGGAGGACTTAAGTAGTGTGCATATTTGGGTGAATCCCATGATATCCTTATTAATGCATCCACAAATGATGCGTTGGGTGCTATTGCAACAAAAATTGGTGCCCTGCTGATGTCGGACGTCTATACTACAACTATGTACACAAAATCATGGGGTTGGTCTAGTTATGCAAGAGCTTTGATAGACTTACCAGCTAAAAGATATGCTCATTGTAGCAGTGCCAAAACTTAAGGGGGATCGGATGGGTATATTTTGAACACTACTCGTGTTGAGTATGAATGAAAACCGCCAAAATGTTCAACTTGAAGATTGTTTGGTCATTCTTTGAAACAAAGTCCTAAGACGATTGTTTTGGACCAATGTCTAAAGAAAACCATCTCGGACGGGTTGAAGAATGTGAAGAACCAAAAGCAAGTTGTTCGTGGGATTCATATTGGTTTTAAGTCTCATATGGTCTATAGACCAGTTCAAGCTAATAAGAAGACAAAGACAACACAAGAGAAAATAAAGGGAGTGAATGCTACAAAAGGTGCTAATATTATTACTACATCGATTTCTTTTGAAGCTTTAGACACTATGGTGGACATGGACGAAGGAGGGGTATTGACCAAAATAAAACCCTCAATGCTCAAAAGGCAAGTCGCACACATGGTAATGGGCAAAAGGATTAACATATGCCCGATAAAGAAAAGTTGTTGACTTTGGAATCGGTATCTATGCCTGGTACTTCAATTGGAGATAAAGAAAGAAATTCAGATAGTGTAGTCGAGGAGGTAGATGATGAGCTAGTTTCATGGCTTCATTTGCAAATCGAGCTGGTGCTTGTGCAAACGATACAAGTCTTCTTAGGGATGAAGATTATGACCTTTATGATGGTTACGAGAATGATGCTTTTGGATTACTCGAACAACAATTGGCATTCTGTAACGCGTTTAAATCACTCTTCGAGGCCAAGTTAAACGATAGGGTTACTTTTGGTGTCATTATGAGTCAAATATATTCTTTTCGTTAGTGGTTTTTTAGTAGGTTCATAAGTGTAGGTGTCATTCTTATGATACTTATGGTTTGAAGCACAAAAGATGCATATGTTTTCGCCTATGGGATGTGGGATTTCACACACATCATATATACTTAAACATTTTTTGAAGTAATATATTTACCGGGGCAACTCTTTAACAAAAAATAAAAAATAAAAAAATCATAGGATCGGTTTTTGCAATTTGCTCAACTATCTATTATCTTCGTGAATTATCCTTGGTGTATTGATGTTCCTATAGAATGACAATTTTATTTTTTTGAAATATATTAGTCACTTGTAATTTAAAAGTAAACACTTATGTTGTTACACATAAAACAAAAAGATATACGTTTGTGACGAAGATAGTATGAATTTGAAACTTTTTATAAAGGGTTAATAGAAAAATAAGTTACTAAAGTTTGAGAAAATATTCACCTAAATTACTATAGTTTAAAACGTTACAAACACGTTACTTAATTTCACGGGTTTATCAAATGCGAAGTGATTGGCACACTCCCAAATTTGATTGGGACACTCAATATACAAATAGTTAAAGCAGTTTTTATTTACAGTACAACTGTTTAATGCACATTTTGGAGTGTCCCAATCAAATATGTGAGTGTGCAAATCACCTCCCTTATCAAATGGGTTACTAAAGTTTCAAAAATATTACAATATGGTTACTCCCAATGTGGGCAACCGGTTGATAGCCGGTATCCCAGCCTGAAACTTATTCCACCTCAAAGAAATTACTAAAGTTTGAGAAAAGTTCGCCTAAGTTACTAAAGTTTCAAACTGTCATCCAAGTTACTCAAGTTCTGATTTTTATTTTTATTTTCCTTTCTAGGTCGGTTTTGTAATAACTATGATACAAGATAAAACAGGGTAAAATCCATAGATGTACTAATTACTAAAGTGATTCATTATACATAACTAGCTAAGGAAAATACCATTATAAACAAAGAAAATTTGCACATGTGGTCCATTTTGTTGTAGAATCTTGAGGTGTCAATCCTTTTGTCCAACGAACATTTTGTAATTATTTTTAAATTTTTGGTTTATAAGTTTTCATCCGCTATTTATCCGTTTTATACGTTTTGTGTACGTTTTATACGTTTTTGTGCATTTTTGTACCTCTTTGTATGTTTTTTTATACGTTTTTGTACATTTTAATATGTTTTTTTTTACGTTTTTGTACGTTTTATATGGTTTTATATGTTTATGTATGTTTTATATGTTTTTGTATGTTTTTATACGTTTGTGTAAGTTTTTATATGTTTTTGTATATTTATATACGTTTGTGTAAGTTTTTATACGTTTGTGTATGTTTTTATACGTTTGTTTACGCTTTCTTACGTTCTCATGCATTTTTATCCGTTTTGTCTGTTTTTATCTGTTTGTACAGGAATTGAAAGATAGTGCACCCGTCTCTTATCATAACAAACCCACTATCCTCCAGATTAGACATTAGTGAACGGGAATATAATTTAGCATTTATGTAACGGGTGGCAAAAGGTTGATTAACTTGTTTGTTAACGTTTTAAACTATAGTAACTTAAGTGAACATTGCCCCAAACTTTAGTAACTTATGTGAACATTTTCTTAAACTTTAGTAACTTATTTGTCTATTAACCCGTAATACATCAATGCCATGTAGGAATTTAACCGGTAGTAAAGGGTCAAAACTAAGACAGTAAGTTATGTAACCGGTGGGAAAATGTTGAATAACTTGTTTGTAACGTTTTAAACTATGGTAACTTAAGCAAACATTTTCCCAAACTTTAGTAACTTATTTGTCTATTAACCCTTTTATAAAAAGTCGTAGACTATTTCTGCGCTTCTGAATTTCATATTTAAGCCATGTGTTATTAACTTACCGTCGTCTTTTTAAACTTTTTTTCAACAATGTGGCATCATTGTTGCATTCACTAGTGCCTTGAATTATATCGAGATTTTCACAAAGAAAGTGTCATATAAAGGTATCGACAATGAGTGGTAATAAAGAAATAAATATTCGTGCGCGTGATAGATACAGTCGGTAAATGAGCACCTTATCTATATAATCTACAGTAGTGTAATGTTGATTGCTTAATGTTTCTAAAAATACATCACATCAATGTAACTGTAATAGCAGATAGTCTTAAAACATCACTTGCTAGTAGTTTTCTTACATGAATTGTGTTCGTTGTTGTTGTTGTTGTTGTCGTTGCTGCTTTGACTGTTGCATGTTCTAACATTGCGGATAGAGAGCGCTGTTGTATATTACGACATGTGGTTATATTTGATCTTTGATGTGTTAACATGAAAGGCTATTTGTTTAGCTCTCGACAATCGATTAGATATCTCTTGTTTAACATTTTTATAAGTTTGTTTTACCAAAATGTATCGGTTGCTTTCTTAAATCACGTTTTTGTAGTTTAGTTGATTGCTAGATGGAGACATTTGGGACTATCCCATGTTCATTTCTCATCATATTTAAAAAGGAACAAAATCTATAAACCACCAAGCACTGTTTTGCANACTCTTCCCTGGCCACCCCCAAATGTAATACTCTCTCCGTGGTTCAGCCAAATCGTAGTCCAATGCGTTAAAATTTTAAAATTGGCTTCGCAATCCTAGCTAAAACTCTTGGTGGAAGGTCAATTCTCATATAAACGATAATGGCGCATCTAATTTTCTGCATGAATTATGCATACATTCTTGAAGTTCAAAAAATTATCTTTTGCCTTGGCCAAATCACAAGAATAAGGGAGATGATGGGAAACCATTAAATCCTAGTAATGGGGCTGATGAGAATAAGGGGATGCGAATTTTTATGCACAATGTGTCAACGCATCTTTGAATGTGAAAAAGTGAACTTCGTACCTTAGTAGCCCCGGCTCGTAATGGGGTTGATGTTGCCATTTCATTGGATTTGGCCCGCGAAGTTAATTAACATTTTGGTAATTCGGTGTATGGATTTTTTCTGGGCAAAAGAGTGATACATCCAGTTATTGAAAATCATGTTAAGAATAACTAGAATAAATATGGCCTTGTTCGAACAATGATGAACTCGGAAGGCATTTTCTTTTTCAAATTTAGTTCAAAAAGTGGTATAGAAGCAATGCTTGAAAATGGCCAGTGGTTGATTTGTAAAGTGCCATTTATCCTTAGGAAGTGGTCTTCGAATGCGAATATATCAATGGAGGACTTAAGTAGTGTGCATATTTGGGTGAATCCCATGATATCCTTATTAATGCATCCACAAATGATGCGTTGGGTGCTATTGCAACAAAAATTGGTGCCCTGCTGATGTCGGACGTCTATACTACAACTATGTACACAAAATCATGGGGTTGGTCTAGTTATGCAAGAGCTTTGATAGACTTACCAGCTAAAAGATATGCTCATTGTAGCAGTGCCAAAACTTAAGGGGGATCGGATGGGTATATTTTGAACACTACTCGTGTTGAGTATGAATGGAAACCGCCAAGATGTTCAACTTGAAGATTGTTTGGTCATTCTTTGAAACAAAGTCCTAAGACGATTGTTTTGGACCAATGTCTAAAGAAAACCGTCTCGGACGGGTTGAAGAATGTGAAGAACCAAAAGCAAGTTGTTCGTGGGATTCATATTGGTTTTAAGTCTCACATGGTCTATAGACCAGTTCAAGCTAATAAGAAGACAAAGACAACACAAGAGAAAATAAATGGAGTGAATGCTACAAAAGGTGCTAATATTATTACTACATCGATTTCTTTTGAAGCTTTAGACACTATGGTGGACGTGGACGAAGGAGGGGTATTGACCAAAATAAAACCCTCAGTGCTCAAAAGGCAAGTCGCACACATGGCAATGGGCAAAGTTGTTGACTTTGGAATCGGTATCTATGCCTGGTACTTCAATTGGAGATAAAGAAAGAAATTCAGATAGTGTAGTCGAGGAGGTAGATGATGAATTGGCTAGTTTCATGGCTTCATTTGCAAATCGAGCTGGTGCTTGTGCAAACGATACAAGTCTTCTTAGGGATGAAGATTATGACCTTTATGATGGTTACGAGAATAATGGTTTTGGATTACTCGAACAACAATTGGCATTATGTAACGCGTTTAAATCACTCTTCGAGGCCAAGTTAAACGATAATGTTACTTTTGGTGTCATTATGAGTCAAATATATTCTTTTCGTTAGTGGTTTTTTAGTAGGTTCATAAGTGTAGGTGTCATTCTTATGATATTTATGGTTTGAAGCACAAAAGATATATATGTTTTCGCCTATGGGATGTGGGATTTCACGCACATCATATATACTTAAACATTTTTTGAAGTAATATATTTACCGAGGCAACTCTTTAACAAAAAATAAAAAATAAAAAAAATCATAGGATCGGTTTTTGCAATTTGCTCAACTATCTATTATCTTCGTGAATTATCCTTGGTGTATTGATGTTCCTATAGAATGACAATTTTATTTTTTTGAAATATATTAGTCACTTGTAATTTAAAAGTAAACACTTATGTTGTTACGCATAAAACAAAAAGATAGACGTTTGTGACGAAGATAGTATTAGGGTTAGAAAGGGTACAAGACATTTCTAAGGAGAATTTGAAACTTTTTATAAAGGGTTAATAGATAAATAAGTTACTAAAGTTTGAGAAAATATTCACCTTAATTACTATAGTTTAAAACGTTAGAAACACGTTACTTAATTTCACGGGTTTATCAAATGCGAAGTGATTGGCACACTCCCAAATTTGATTGGGACACTCAATGTACAAATAGTTAAAGCAGTTTTTATTTACAGTACAATTGTTTAATGCACATTTTGGAGTGTCCCAATCAAATATGTGAGTGTGCAAATCACCTCCCTTATCAAATGGGTTAATAAAGTTTCAAAAATATTACAATATGGTTACTCCCAATGTGGGCAACCGGTTGATAGCCGGTATCCCAGCCTGAAACTTATTCCACCTCAAAGAAATTACTAAAGTTTGAGAAAAGTTCGCCTAAGTTACTAAAGTTTCAAACTGTCATCCAAGTTACTCAAGTTCTGATTTTTATTTTTATTTTTCTTTCTAGGTCGGTTTTGTAATAACTATGATACAAGATAAAACAGGGTAAAATCCATAGATGTACTAATTACTAAAGAGATTCATTATACATAACTAGCTAAGGAAAATACCATTATAAACAAAGAAAATTTGCACATGTGGTCCATTTTGTTGTAGAATCTTGCAGTGTCAATCCTTTTGTCCAACAAACATTTTGTAATTATTTTTAAAATTTTTGGTTTATAAGTTTTCATCCGCTATTTATCCGTTTTATACGTTTTGTGTACGTCTTATACGTTTTTGTGCATTTTTTGTACCTCTTTGTATGTTTTTTATACATTTTTGTACATTTTAATATGTTTTTTTTAACGTTTTTGTACGTTTTATATGGTTTTATATGTTTATGTATGTTTTATATGTTTTTGTATGTTTTTATACGTTTGTGTAAGTTTTTATACGTTTGTTTACGCTTTCTTACGTTCTCATGCATTTTTATCCGTTTTGTCTGTTTTTATCTGTTTGTACAGGAACTGAAAGATAGTGCACCCGTCTCTTATCATAACAAACCCACTATCCTCCGGATTAGACATTAGTGAATGGGAATATAATTTAGCATTTATGTAACGGGTGGCAAAAGGTTGATTAATTTGTTTGTAACGTTTTAAACTATAGTAACTTAAGTGAACATTGCCCCAAACTTTAGTAACTTATGTGAACATTTTTTTAAACTTTAGTAACTTATTTGTCTATTAACCCGTAATACATTAATGCCATGTAGGAATTTAACCGGTAGTAAAGGGTCAAAACTAAGACAGTAAGTTATGTAACCGGTGGGAAAATGTTGAATAACTTGTTTGTAACGTTTTAAACTATGGTAACTTAGGCAAACATTTTCCCAAACTTTAGTAACTTATTTGTCTATTAACCCTTTTATAAAAAGTCATAGACTATTTCTGCGCTTCTGAATTTCATATCTTTTATATAATAAAAGAATTACATCATTTCGGAGTTTTTTTGACAGAACAATCTTATGGGAAAAAAAATTGGACCAATAGAAGAGCTTTATTTTGCCACGTAGGAGAAATCGAGCAATATAATTGGCCAATAAAAAGTCAAAATTAAATTGATTTTGGTCAAACTTTAATAAATTTGGTGGAGAATTTAATTGAGGAAAAAAATACATAAAAATATAGGTATCTAATTTATTAAAATAAAAACTTAGAAAAAGAGGAAGTAATTAATAAAACTTTAGTGGTTGAATTTTAAATAATTATATGGAGTTAAGTGTAAAATTATAAGTCTACATATTTTTTTAATAACTTTAGATAATAAACAAATAACCCCTTACACTTTATACCCCTTACACTTTATAATATGAACTTTGTTTACAATTACATGAGTATTAATATTGGTTTGAGACTTCCATCCATTAAACTTACAAAATTTTATAAACGTACGAATTAGTTTAAATATACGTTAAATACTTTTAAAATAAATATTTATTTTAAACTTTCAGCTATTAAAATATCTTTTTAATATGTACGTTAAATATAAGTAAGAACTCATGTTATCTTATTAAAAGTTTAATTTATACGTACACGGGTTTGAATATTAAATACAGTTAAATTATTATTAACGGTAATAGAAATATCAAATGGTAAGTACGAGTTACAGTGATATGAAAATAAATATACGCGATTGTACTTATACGACTCCTGTAATTATTATTTAAAGTTTATATATGGATATCCGGGAAAACATTTTTAAAAAACTTTACGGAGTATATTTTAACTTCATCAATGCTCATTATGTGCTACTAAACTCGCACATTTTGTACAACATGATATCAATAGTTAAAGTTAAACAACAACTAATATAAGTTAAATCTTTCATCCAATAAAATTTTTACAAAATATTAATTGATATTAATACATAATGAAAAACTCATGCATACTTATTAGTTGTACTTATATCACAATTTTCACAGTTAAATTCTTATATGTCCATATAGTAAACAAAAATTTTAAAATAAATTTGATTTATGTGTAAACTCATGTGATCAAAGAACCTTTGACCCAATAACATTATGAGGAGACACGCTCAAAAATACAATACAAGGTCGATGCCACGATTATATTTATAATTTCTGCTAACTATTTTTCTTACTTTCACATATGTTGATGCTCTAACTTTTTAAAATATACATAAGATTATCTGTTTTTAAACGATAATACTATATAATTAAATTTTTCTGGAAAAACCCCGTGCGTGCACGGGTATTATAACTAGTTTAAGCCATGTGTTATTAACTTACCGTCGTCTTTTTAAACTTTTTTTCAACAATGTGGCATCATTGTTGCATTCACTAGTGCCTTGAATTATATCGAGATTTTCACAAAGTAAGTGTCATATAAAGGTATCGACAATGAGTGGTAATAAAGAAATAAATATTCGTGCGCGTGATAGATACAGTCGGTAAATGAGCACCTTATCTATATAATCTACAGTAGTGTAATGTTGATTGCTTAATGTTTCTAAAAATACATCACATCAATGTAACTGTAATAGCAGATAGTCTTAAAACATCACTTGCTAGTAGTTTTCTTACATGAATTGTGTTCGTTGTTGTTGTTGTCGTCCTTGCTGCTTTGACTGTTGCATGTTCTAACATTGCGGATAGAGAGCGCTGTTGTATATTACGACATGTGGTTATATTTGATCTTTGATGTGTTAACATGAAAGGCTATTTGTTTAGCTCTCGACAATCGATTAGATATCGCTTGTTTAACATTTTTATAAGTTTGTTTTACCAAAATGTATCGGCTGCTTTCTTAAATCACGTTTTTGTAGTTTAGTTGATTGCTAGATGGAGACATTTGGGACTATCCCATGTTCATTTCTCATCATATTTAAAAAGGAACAAAATCTATAAACCACCAAGCACTGTTTTGCAAGTTGCATAAATTATTGCAAGTCCGTAGCAGGGTTGGCGGGGCCTTCCTCGAGTATTTGGCGACCTTGAGAGAAAAACGATAGTGAGGCCCTAAAAATTTAACGTCAAACTAGCTACTACATCAAGCATGTTTGATGCAAAATCCACAATTAAATATCAATAGTCAGTTTGATGTAAAATATACGTTAGACCTTATAAAGAATAACCAAAAGCTTATTCAGATATAAACAAACAAAAATACTTTAGATGATAAAGACACTTAATTACTAATATACTGTTTTTTTTTGTTTGATTATTTTACTAATTGGTTTAATTCACAAAATGCCCAAAAGATATGTAAAGAATAGCCGTTGCATGAAAATAATTAAATACTAGTACGAAAGGGTTGATTTAGTTTTAATGACTCATTGATGATATGTTTTAAACCTAATGGCTCATCTACTTACTATATTTTACCGTACAGTACGTCTTCTTAAACACTAACATCATATCGGTCGATGAGAGACAAGTCACAAATCTAGGACAAATGAGATATTTGCCGAAACATTTTAACTAGCGGCTATCTTTTTTAACATATCCAGTACAGTGTTTCAAGATATAAATCGTTGTCAATCCTTGTATGATGAATTGATGATTGTACGTACGACAAGAAAATGCTCGCAATGGGCAAGTTACACAATTCTGTGTAATGACTAACACTTCGTATTGTAAACATGTTTTATTATGTTTTTGTTTTATGTCATGACAATGTCAAATTTCTTGCAGCTTTTGTCAAACAACAAATAATCAAACTATTTCATTTTAGAATGAATAATCATATTTGAAAATTCAATTGATGTTGAAACTCAGTTTTTTATTGTCAAAACTTAGAATCACCAAAATAAATAATTTTATATAATTTTCTACAAATTGAATATACAATAAGCTAGTAGAAACTATTTTTTTCGAGTGGAACTTTTTAAATACATTTTATATGAATCTTTAGAAAAGTTCAAAGATTTTTGGGAGTGTTTCGATATAAACAAATAACGTTAGTATTTTCTACAAAAAATCTAAGTTGATACATCCATCAGCATGACATGGTTACACCAACGTTATCTAGAAAAAAAGGACAGTACAATTAACGAATGTTTTAGCTGGTTTAGGAATAAAATAGTTGCAATATTATTTGAGATTTAATTTGCAAAATGACACTTACTATCATTATTTTCTTACTGAAGCCGCTCTACCTAAGCACTATTGAGTATTGAGCATATCGTGAAACAAGCTTCACAAACAACTTTGTACGTAAAAGTATCGATATGCAAGAGTGATATATATACCATCTCGACATAGACGATAAGAAGCTTTGTTTCTTGAGTACATGCAAATCCTGCGCGAACTATGTATATATTGTTTCAACATACTCAAGGGTTTGTGAACGAACGTTGTCTTTGTGAAAGCATATGTGAGTGTATATCCTTATGACCTCATTCTGTTCTTATTCTTCTCCATGATGAAGTGCTAAGTGATTCGTGGTGTTCGTGATCTATATATATATACCATACCGATGATAATTAGATGACAAGACATCTCTAAACAAAAGCATATACGTTTAAGGAAATCGACCGAGACGAATTATATAAGTTTATGCCAATATTCTGCCAATGTTTGTTGCCAAAAAGTATTAAATTTTCGAATGAAGTTCAGACATGTGGTTGCACTTTGATAAAGTAAGTAGCTTACTTGGATCAATATAGGAAAAACAATGATAAGAAATAACTTTTAAAAGCAAAAGTCCTCATATTCAATATATAGCAATACTACATCAAGCACATAGGAAATGAACAAAATTACACATATAGTTTCTGAATTATAATTGTGTGCTTTGTTTACCATGCAACGTGTGCTTTGTTTACCATGCAAACTTCGAAACCTTAACTTGTTTACTTAGACGATTGACGAGCATACATGAATATGATAATTAGTATTATTTACTTTTCTAGATCTAAACCTAATTGTAGGCTAAAAGATGGCCAGTTTTATTATTGCAACAAGATTTTAGAGCGAGTCAAACTAAACTTTTAGGGTTTGTTTGGTTGAAGTTGAAAATAAACGTTTCCCCATAGTTTATGCAATAATGGGCACTAAAACCTACCATGCATTTACCTAGCAGTGACCCGAATTCTATGAAGCGCTCACCTTTTTTTTTTTTTTTTTTTTTTTTTTTTTTTTTTTTTTTTTTTTTTTTTTTTTTTTTTTTTTTTTTTTTTTTTTTTTTTTTTTTTTTTTTTTTTTT
>LBNU01010853.1:102671-115973 GCA_014162995.1 Artemisia annua | reverse complement strand
TATATTTTACTAAATAATGCACACAATAGACTGATTAGGCAATTATTCGCATTATTTAGTAAAATTAAAATCAACATACACAACATTGTAAAACATGGCAAGTTCGTTACATTTTGAAACAATTATCCCAAAAATATATATGTGTTGCAAAATGTAGATATCTCAACTGGTATATCGGTATAATATTTTCAATTCAGTAAATCGTCAATGATAAAACATTTTAACGACATCAACTTGCATTTAAATTTGAGAAATTGAGTTACCAAAACAAAATAAAATATTCTAATCCAGAAAGTGTTAATTATAGGTTTTTGTTGATTATATTCTAACTTCAAAAAATGAGATTGAAACTAAAAGGTTATTAAGGCTTAAGGGATAGAATGTAAGTTTGGGACTAAAAAATTGTCACACTTGAGAATTAAATTTGGCACCTTCTTTTAGTTTGCAACACCATTACCACTAAGCTAAAGCCATAGTTGTTAAATCTTTTCAATTATAAGTTATGTTTTGAGAAATTATACATCTTAGCTTATGAATAGTAAAATCTCATTCATATCCACGCTTTATTTGAGACTTTTCTATTTCGTTTAGTTAACGGCTAAAACCATATCTTTTTCGAAATGTTTAAAATGTTTACACATTGCGGCTATGTTTAATTAATGGGAGGTGATATCTCCACATAGTAATTTACTTTATACACATATATTTAGTGGGACCTATATAAATTTTACAAATAAAATTTATGTAAGTCCCACTTTAATTATGTGTATGCAGTAAATTCCTATGTGGAGATATCACTACCCTTAATTAATACATTTTTGTAATGTAAATTAAATAACTGTAGAATAAGGGACACATCTATTTACATTCTTTTTCAAAACATTAGTATACTGTGTGTGACCTAAACATAGAATGTGTCTATACTTTCATATGAACTTCAAGTCGTATCAATATCAAAAGTATTTCAAATATTGGTGTCATTTTGATCGTATTTAAGAAACCTTTTTAATGGTAAATTTTATAAAGGTCTAATAATATTTCGTTTCGTTTACTTAAATATAAAGTTAATAATTGTCGTAATTTGTTTTGTGATTTTTAAAAAGTTAAAGCATGAAAACTAAAAACTCTAGCAATATTTAGTATCTCAACCCTATTTTAGGGGCAAAAATAAAAAAGTTTCCTAGTTGGCTTGTTAGGCATGTTTTTTTTGGGTAAAGGGCCTCAACCCAGTAAAATATATTACTCCCTCCGTCTCAAAATAATTGTCCTCATTTGACTTTTTAAAGTCTTAATTTCTCAACTTTGATCTTTAATATTTTTGTATGTATTATATAATACTTGATGAAAATTATATGAATTGATTGGTTTTTAAATGTTTTTTCATTGTTATAATTTTCATCAAATATTATATAACACATTTAAAAATATTAAAGAGCAAAGTCAAGAAATTAAGACTATAAAAAGTCAAATGAGGACAATTATTTTGGGACGGATCCAAAAAACAGTTAAGTACAAAAGGAATGTGGCTGAAATACCACAATAACCTCAAGCAACCGCTTGAACAACCACTATATTATTCATGACAGACCATAAATGATTAAACAATATACACACAACTAGAAAACCAAAGCAAAACCAAACATAAACTAAGAACATCAACCTTTATGCTAACCAAAGGAAAACAACCTATCCAAGTCTAATGTCATGCATGGCAGCAACCTTTAATTGGGCTGCAGATAAACCACAATCATCAAAGTAATCATCATCATAATCATTGTAGTCACATGTACCATCTTTCCATTGTTCCAAAAGACTCCTCTCGTTCCCTCCACTACCGAAATAATTAGTCTCGTTAGGATAATCCAGAACTTCATCGTCGTCGCTATCAGAAACAACCACATTACCCACCTTAGAGAATGGGTTACCCACCTTGGTTGAAGAAGTACATGTAGAGGAGGAGATACTAAGCTTAGAAGCTGCATCATGCTCCTTCTCTTTCAAATCAACCTTTTTTTAGAGGTTTATCATCATTATCCACAAGAGTAACTTTCCCTTCAATAATTAGCTTTTCAATCTTCCCAATTTTCTCAGCAATAGGAGTAGTACTTTCATTTTCACCCTTAGAAGAACTAGAAACAGCAGGTATACCAGATGCTAAAAAACTAGCCATATCATTTTGGCAATCAAGAACCTCATCATCACTAACTTCTTTAGCCATTTTAGTTTCCTTCTTACTACCAACCTCCAAATCAGCCCCATCCTTAGGAGAAACACTTGTTGCACAAGGAATACCATTATCATCACTATCGGCCATATCAAGAGCATCAAATGGGTTTGATGTAGCAATAATCGCCCCACTCGTACTTGCCTCATTAGTGATTTTCTCCTTAGTAGCAACCGGCTTCTTCGATACAGGTCTCCAAAATTTTGGTTTAGGCTTATTAAACTGAACACCCCCAATAGGTCGAGAAGGAGCAGCCACATTCTTCCCCTTATTCTTACGATTCTTTACCTCAATGAAACCATCATTCGTCTTTTCCAAAGTAGTAGAAGCTTCAGAAGCCTTTGCTGCCACATTAGTATTACTACGAACAGCCTCCTTAATACGATTTGGGCATTCAAGAAAAGCATGTCCAAAAGTTTTACATTCACCACAATGAGGAGGTTTCCATTCATATTCGATATTAATAATTTCAGTAGTAAAACCATTACCTTCTTCATTTGGAATTGCCACATTAGGCAAGTTATTGTTGCTTTGCTTAAGCATTTTTCTTTTCTTTCCACTATTTTATTAACCACTTATTAATAACAGTTCTTATTTTATTTTTATTTTTTTAGAAATGCAACAAATATATTTAAAGAAACCGCAAGAACAAAGTACAAAACGGATCTTATTTTTTTATTAATTTTTTCTAATGGTAATTATACATTTTTTTTTTTCCCGAACAACAAGATATTATAGAATCATATAAGAAACTAGATCGATGAAAAGAGAAACAAGGATCTAAAGCACAAACTTTATGACCTTTTTCATCGCATTATTTTATCTACCCATCTAATAAATACCATCAACAAGTCCAAATAAATAATTAGAAAGTAATGTGGTGCCTACTTAATAGATAAACTTAAGAGATATTAAAGGTTAAGAAAATTACAAAAAGAAGACTATGCAATATTCTTTTTTAATAAACGTGGCCTATCTACATCCATATAAGTGAATTAAAAATATGTTTGTTAGGTGAGCACTCTACATGGTACTCCTCGTCTATGAAAATGGCCCTCACCCCATTAATTAAACCTTTTTCCAATCGGGACCATCGCATTCTCTAGACAACAATATGTCCAAGATATTATTGATGTAGGACATCCCTTACTTTACAACTAAATAATTTAAAGCAAAAAATATACACCCATATACGTAGATGTATACATGCCTTGAGCATACGGCATTTTGTGAGAAATCGTCGGCTGTCGTTGATCGCCGGTCATTAGTCAACACACTCGGTTGGTACACAATTGTTGTCCGTGGTGGACGAGTTCGTTGCTTCAACCGCTACTTAGAAAAACTAGTCTAATCTACACTTTTTTTTTATATTTTTAAGAAGTGTGTAAAATTTTATTAGTTTGTAAAATTTTATTAGTTTATTAACACTTAATAATGTGTAAAAATTAGTTACATTCCTAAGTGTGAAAAAACAATATAAAACACACTTATAAGTGTCGAACTTAATTGTAATACCCACTTTCTCCACACTAGAGGAAGTGTGGAGAAATCAGGTGTTACAAAATGACTTTCACACCTGTATGTACGAATATTTTTTAGATTTCTCTACACTTAATAGTTTGAACTTTATTCTGATGCAATTATAAGTGCGTGAAATCTATTGGTCTACAATTTTTTCACACTTATTAATGTAACCAATTTTTACATAACATTAAGTGTTAATAAATTAATAAATTTTTACACACATTTTAAAAGTGTGAGGAAATAAGTGTGTAGATTAGGCTATTTTTCTTTAGTGCACGGGTAAGTTATAACTTTTTTCATGTGTTATAAGGTATGTATGCCGTCTATATTCTGGCCGATGAAATGAGTATTTAGTAGCAATGACGGAAATATAGCTAGAAAAAATGTTGTGCAAGTACTTAGGATTGATTTTCCATTTTGTAATACTTATAAGGTGTCGATATCATCATGTAAACTGTATGAACAGTCTGTCCAGTTTACGTAAAATTCAAAATTTTCATCTTTAAGTTTCGAAACTTCTTTTGCATGTTTCTCTTTGACAATCTCAAAATTAGAAATTACTTTTTGAAATGTTGAATTTTGACTTTTCAAATCAGAAATATTTTTGTAAGAACTTGAGTTTTCTTTTCATATTCTTCTTGTTTATTTTTCAAAGTGATTTTCAATTTCTTTTCATGAAAAATAGCTTGAGAGTAACCTAATTCTAATTCTTCTTTTTGAATCAAAAAATGTTTTACAGACACTTCATATGTCACATGATCCTTGATTTGTCTTTCTAAGCGTGCATTCCTACCCTTTTCAATAGTTATATCTTTAACACAATCAATGATATGAATTTGTAACATGTCAGCAATTTTAAAATTTTCAACACGTTCACGTTAATATCAACTGATTCCTGAAGATCTTCAACTCTATTAGGAATCAATTGAGTTTCAACACAAGCAAGTTCAGAACTGCTTGGTTCAAGTTCAAGTAATTTATTAATAGTTTTTGCTTCATCAAGAATTGATTCATTTTGATCATTGAAAGATTCATCATTAGTAGCATATAATACCTTTTAAGTAGAGAATCATCAGCATCCATGTCATAACTCAGACCACTTCCATCCTCATGCTTTTCTGATTCTTAATCAACCTTTTTAATCTTGCCATGAAGAACAAATTTGCGTGCAATGCATCACCATAGTCATTAGTACCCATCAAGAAGTACTGTTTTACAGTAGTCAACTGATGACCTTGTCCTTTCTGTGTAGCCAGCAACATATTTTCTCTAAAGTACGTACGATTGTCAACTTTACCATTCGATTAGTCTTTGGCGAAGTGACCATCTTGTCCACAACCATAGGTTGAGGATCCTCTCCCATTACGTGACTCAAGTTGGGCATTTGTGAGCCATTGGATCAAATCCAATGGCTCACACTTCCCCAACTTGAGTCAAGTTGGTTTTCCAACAATCCCTATCCACAACCATAACCCTTTATGTTCGCAGCCTTTTTACCCTTATCCACATGATCAATCCTAATACCTCCCTAATGTTTAACTTCATTGTTTGGTTGAAGACTTGTCTTTTGTTAGTCGTAGTGGGAGCTAGAGTAGTACGAAGATTGTTGTTGGTGGGTTTCTTTTAGTAAGACATCTGAATTTGCTTCTCAAGTAAAGCGATTGTATTAAGAATTTCAACAATTGCTTCATATGACTTTGGAGTTTCAGATTCTATAGGTTCTTCATCTTCAGATTCAGATGGTGAAGCATATTTGGCTTTGTTCCTGCTTGAAGAATGAGAGTTGTGATGGTTCCTTGAAGATGTCATTAGTGCTATGGGGTCACCGACGGGCCTTTCTAATTTATGCTTGAACTCTACCCTGATCTCATCGACTTCATCCTGATTATTCTTCAATGTATTAAACAAACTGTGAATATCAATCTAATTCAAGTCTTTGTTCTGTCTAATATGTGTAGCAAATCGTTTCCATCTGGGTTGAAGACTTTGAAGGAGCTTAATGTTGTGCTCAATATTTGTTCTCTTTAACTTTCAGCTATTCATCTCATTGATCATCTTGGTAAAGAAGAGATATGAATCTACAAGAGTTTTAGTGGGTTTTGCTTGAAAGGCTTTGTAATTACAAAGGATCAAACTTTGTTTTGTTTGAACACAAATTTTTTCCCCTTGCATTTGTCTCTCCAAAGCATACCACATCTCAAGTAAATGTCAATGGAATTGTAGATATCATCAGGTAAACCTTGCATCAACAAATTCTTTGCTTTCAAGTCAACATTGAATTATTCTGAATCTGCTTCAGTTAAATATTCTTCCTCTTGATCTTTCGTGTAGCCAGGCACTGGTGGTGAAAAGTATCAGTTGGAAGTTGAATTTTCTTAAAAACGTACAGTCCATTTTTGATGGAATTAAGCAATAACTTTCGATTCTTTTGTTTTCGTGAATATGACTGGGAAACGAGATGACCATTGAGCATAATGACTAGCATAGGAGTCCTTGAATTTGGACATCGTAAACCAAAATCTAAACAAATGTTTAGTATGAAAAATGGTTAAGTGAAATGTAGTGAGTAAGTAAATCTCGTAACAAATCATCTCGTATCAAAAGCTGAATGGGATCTCGTATCACAGAGTAAATTAAGATATCTCGTAACACCAATAATTTAACAAAAGTCGTGATAAAAAACTTAAGGGTGGATCTCCTGATAGAACCAACCTCGTAATTGATAATATGAATGGATCTCATAATTGATGTTAAAAGAACTACCTCGTGATTTAAACCTCGTAACACAAAATTTGTAACTAACCTCATAAAACAAATGCTTGATACAATCTCGTGATTCAAATTTTAAACCCAGCCTCGTAATCAAAGTAATAATACTATCTCGTAACAACTACCTCGTAATGAAAGTGAAAATACTGTTTCTTATACACTACCTCGTAACAATATAAACTAGCAATCCCCATAGCAAATTCAATCTCGTAACACCATTAAAATGAACCAATCTCGTAATGGTGAAAATAACCACCTCGTGAAATAAACCTAAAATATAACTCTTGAAGAAGTTACCTCTAGAAAATAAGTTACCTCGTGTTGACTAGTCAAATCTCTTAACATAAATAGATAGTAGTGGAAACACTGCTACCTCGTAATAGAATAATGAGATAAGGTATCTATCTCGTAACAGATTGGTAAAGCAGTGGAGACACGTTTCGAGATTTTCTCACGAGATACAAAATACAATAAACCCAATCACGAGATAGAAATACACAAACCAAACCTGAACTTAAATTGTCCCAAACTTGACATCTAAGTTATAACTAATAATTTTATACCGATAGAAACTTAAATTTATCCACTATGAAGCTTTAGAAACAAGAAAAATGAATTTGAACCGTTAAATCTTAAAAACCAAAAATTCCTATCCGTATGTCATTTTTAAGCTAACAAACCGATTTTAAATTATGTTTCAAGGCAAATAATTAAACTATAATCACTCAATTATCCATACACTAACTCTTGATAGCAAATGTTGTCTCATAATCAAAATTAAAAAATGAATTGAGAAAGAGTGGTGAACATACATAGTTAGAGATAGAGAATGAAAGAAAATGTGTTTTGTATAAATTAGTGTTACACTAGCAAATGAGCTAGTCATGGGTAATTTTACCCTTTACATCATACGAGTAAATTAAAGGATAAACAAATTACATAGAAGATCCTATACTATAATCTTCACTTTATCACGTTTAACAGAAAAAGTAAGTAAACAGTGGTGGAACATAAAAGGTGGCGCGACACTGACGTGATATTATTAATAGACACTATATAAACACTTATTGTATCATATATCGTGTTACAACCGGTGTTAAATTTGAATCAAACTATTAATCAAGGGAAAAAGAAAGAAAGAGGGGAAACATGCTTATTCTTTGTGGTTGATAGGTTGCAGGCTTAAGTTAAATCCAAGAACATATATATGCTGTCAATAACGATAGTTTTATATATATCTTTATAATTCAAGACAAAGGGAGATGTGTTGTAGTTGACATGCACAGTAAGATCAGAATGCTACTACTATCTATTCTATCAATTTCTCAAAAGTGGTTGGATTGTGACCTTAAACATGCTATCCTAAGATTCTATAGACGACATTACTGAATAATAAAACCAGGGTAGTACTTGTGTTGTTGGTTAGAAAAATAGTGATGATAGACTCATTCAATATCATGTTGGTTCTTCATATGGTTGACATATGTCAATTATCAGTCAAATATTTAAGATTAATTCAACATTTATGTATCATTCAATTATCAAGTGAAGTGAATCAATAGAACAAAATGATTGCACGAACATTAAACTTTTAAAATTTGATATGATATGACCAAGGTATTAAAAATACATTTATAAAGTTATTTAAAAATAAACTTCCCCTTTAAGTTATATTTTAAAGAAGAATTCCTATTTTGGATTACATGTGCACCAATCACTAGGTATCCTAAAACTTTAATAAAGATTTTGATGAAATCCATTAACGAAATTAATTCTAATAAATGGTGGGAAATATATAGTTTAAAATTACTCAAAGGTAGCACCAACATACATAACTAGGGTTTTTTCTTTTCTTTCTTTCTTATTGTTTCTATCATGGCCATTAAAAATACATAACATTGCTTTCATGGGTGGTTCTCTTGATATCTTTTGGGTTCTTTCAAGCTTGAGTTTTGGATGTTTTGTGCTTCACAAAGCATGGACAAATACTAGATTCTAACTTACAATTAATTAGCCCTTCACTATCATCATTAGGCAATGCTACTATGCTAGTTGCTTTTTAATACACTCATTTATTTGTCAATATATAATCAGTATCATGTGACATTGTTTTCATATTTTAAAATATTGAATCAACTCCAATAATTAACATAAAGTATTGGACCATAATGACATGTTACATTGTCATGAAAAATGATTGGAGTCTATGCATATGTAGTTGTGTTGGGACGTATTTATAATGGTAACAACTCTAAACAAGATCGGGGTTGACACAAACATGTGAAACATGAGTGAACACGTATCTTTAGCTTCAAATAGAACTTAAATCAACACAATACTTGTAACACATTAGAACATGCATGAGTTTTATATAACGTGTGCATTAATGAGTGTTTAAGGTAACCAATATAACCATTTCGTTCCACCAAAGTTTAAAATATCTAGACTCTTATTGCTAGTGCCCTTTGGAAAATTCGGTAGACATGTGAGATGTGGCTACTTGTAATGTTTGAGCTTTATGGGACAATTAAACTAATTGTCTATGTTTTACATCCCCTTAAAACTACAAGACGAGGCATGTTACATTAAATGAAAAGGTTGTTCTTCTTTCTTTCGCAAACCTAACTATATATTACATATACCAATTCAAACGAGAGATAATAAGTCAAGCTAACTCTTAGAGAGAACTAAATGTACCACTTTTTCTACGAGGGAATGCGTTTTTACAGTTAGACGATTATTTTATTTACAAGTTCAACCCACAGATATATTGTAATCATGAGTTAATGAACGGACAAGCCAAATTATAATTCCAATATTACATACAATTATGAAATCACCATATGATCACATACAATAATGAAATCAAGTCGGACTGCTAGTTTTGCTAGCCGCTTTTGGATGTTTTGATCGAGACAAAAGAGACGTGGCTATATATAATGCTTAAGTGTAATTACTCAATCTAGCAACTTGGCTATGTCCTCCATGCCTTCAAAGCTTGAAGATGATGTGGTATCCTACATGTCTTTATACACCCTTTGAACTTTCCTTTTCGAAAAATATCTTTATGAAATGAACAATAGCACTCCATTTCTCTGTGTTGGAATTTCACTTTCTTTATCATCTTGATAGTGGCATTTCTTTACATGGAATATATAATATATGTGTTCACAGCAAAATGAGAAGCTGTTAACTGATGACTTTATAATATACACAAAAAAATATGGGAATTAAAGAATCGATCGTGTATTGCAAAAATATAAGTTACAAGAATCATCGGTACACTATTCTGTAAGATGTATATTTCGGATTTATTATTAGCCGATTCTTGACGTTGATGATTCTAAAGATGAAAAAAGATATATAGCAAACAGAACAAAAATTAAGACAAGGAATTTATTTATAGATTTTGTAATGGCAATACAAAAAATAGTTGCTCCCTACTATATATATTTTGTATGACCCAAGGCAAATAGTTCTGGGCCCAGACCATTAAAATATTAAAGCCCAAGAACTACTGAGGTCCAGAAGCTGCTTAAACTAGAAAGCTTAATGCAAAGTTATGTAAGAATTGAGCCTTGTTAGGGTTAAATTAAGTTTTTCTTATAACATCCAAAATATATACATGAGATTAAAAGAAAGATCTTCACATGATTGCCTATTTTAGTTATACTCATTTAAATTGGGCGAAAAATTAGAGGATACATTATTTGAGTAAAACTCAAGAAGCATTCAAAAAGGTTCATGCTTTATAGAATTGTGGTTTTGGTAATGTTGTTTTCGTTTGGTGTGAGATGCTTCATAACTAATAAGTGATGTGTTTGTAGTATATATATTTGTGAAAATGCTGGTTTGGCTTTCCAAAAGAGACAATAAAGGAAAATACGTATGATAGGAGCAATGAGAATTGAGAAATCTATTTACCAAGTAAACTGTTAAATATGCCTATGCAAGCAGTGAGAAAAAGGTTCATCGAGTAATATGATCGATAGACCGAATCAATATGTTGTATAAACTCAAAAAATTCAATTGTCAAACAAAATATTTTCATCATTTTTAGGAAAGGTCAAAAAAAAAAAAAAAAAAAAAAAAAAAAAAAAAAAAAAAAAAAAAAAAAAAAAAAAAAACTGTCAAACAAAATATTTTGCCATTGCAACAAACATTTTATTATACTTCAGTCGAAATCCATTTCAATATACTTTTGATGAACATGTTTTCCTTATTCTTTTTCGTGTGCATTAATGTTTATCGTAAATTATTAGATAGCCTCTAGATTTGTTTAGTGCGTTGATTTCGTTGATCGGTCGAAATATTAAGCAATATGACCGTTACATTTGATGTCCCTAAATTAAACTATGTTTTTTTGCCATAATGTATTCGAGGGTGAGAATGTTAGATTGTGAAGCGGATAATGATTTATCACTGTATAAATCTTTCTAAGAGTAAGGATGAAATGAGAAATAAAAGTAAAATGAGAAGAATTAGAACTAATTACAACCGTACATTTTAGATGCGCCTACAAAATAAGATGCATTTCCCATGAAATTCTCATTCCTCATTTGAAATGTGTGGCTACAAACATTTCTCATTCTTCTTATTTTATTTTCTCTTCTTAGTGGATCCATTTGCTTCATCGAATGAAAATAAGACATTTTGAATTAGGAAGATAATTAGAAATTGTTTAGGAAGATAGATCATTAGGAAACACATATGACGGTACAACAAGAATTGAGCAAATATATTAATCAAGTAAACCGTTCAATTTGTCTATGCTAGCAATAAGAAAAAGGTTCAATAGTAACTGGATAGACCAAGTCACGATTTTGTAAAAGATATTATGTCATCTCGATGAACATTATTTTAACTTCAATATATTTTTGACGAACATTTCTTCTTTATTTTTTTCTTATTTACATTTTTACCAAAAGAAGAAGGCCCAGTTGTTTAAATGATCTTAGAACTTTGTCACTTAACATTATATTGTAATAAACGTTGTCATGAAACGTTTTTAAGATTATTGAATGTGTCGATTTCTTTTGTTCAATCGAAATAGTTAGCAATATAGCCGTTGTATTTGATGTACCTAAATTAAACTGTATTTTGTTATTGTACTTTTTAAGTTACCTTAATAATTGGTTTCCAAACTATGCAAAAACTACATGTAATTATATAAGCTACCCCCTTCGTCCTAAAATAATTGTCTACCGACAGACAATTGTCTACCGACAAAAACACACACAATTTTATAACATTATCATCACTACAGTTTTATGAATAACAGTGTTATCATTAACTAATTAATTTAAAACTTTTTTAATATTTGCAATAATAACCTTAAGTGAGGATAAAATAGTAAACTCGAACTAAATTTTCTATATATCTTTCAAAGTGAACAATTAATTTAAGATAACATTAAAAAAAATTATAGACAATAAATATGACACGGATAGGGGTGTTCATGGTTTGGGTAATACCCGAATAAATTGAAAACCGAAACCGAACCGAACTGAAAATAACCGAACCGAACTTGTAACCAAACCGAATTTGCCAAAACCGAACCGAACCGATTAAAAATTCGGTTCTCGGTTCAGTTATGGTTCTAGCAATCTAAACCGAAAACCGAAATCAAATAAATATATATATTTTTTATATATTTATATGTAAAAAAAATATTAAAACTCTTTCATTCTATAAATATAACATCTTTAAGCTTGAAATATTTTTTTTTTTTTGCTATTTTTCTATATAAATATACGAATAAGTAATTAAATTTATGTAATTCGGTTATTCGGTTCGGTTTTCGGTTATGAGGGTTCGGTTTTTGGTTCGGTTTATTCAATTTGAATTCGGTTCGGTTCGGTTCTCGGTTATACCCCAAATTTTTTTTTAACCTAACTAACTGAATCGAATAGACCGAATAACCCGATAACCGAACCGATGAACACCCCTAGACACGGAAGGAGTAGTATCAATCATAGAATAATACCGTCTTGATCTTTCATGTTATATGAAGTTATGAAGTATGAGCCATGATCCAACAACATTGCCGTTAAAAAACACTTAGATGAAAGCCCTTTTAAAACAATAAGCCCGTGATCCAGATTTTGCTGGTTTGGGCTCAACTGAAAAAAAACCTTCGAGGCTTCGATCAATTTGTTGTATCTTTGTATGTAATCGCGTAATTGTTCTAGTTTTATTTTATTACATGGTTTTGTAAACATACAAGATCCATGAAATTAAGATATACGTCCTAAAGGTCTATGTAACACTAACACATAGAAATGTAGAAGGGTAAGCGGAGATGAATTATTGTTTAATTTTACAGAAGAAAATCGAGCTTTTTTGGCTTTGAAGTGCGACATAACCGGTATTTATGTGGTCATTTCCACCCTTTTCGATCATTCTAAAATGTTTATCCAAGTTGTTTGTAAGTGGCTATATTCAGAGGGGCGAGTGTTTATTATTATGGTACAATATAATAATGTATATATCAATATATGGATACTTTAACATCGGTTTTAAACATTTCACAAGAATGAAACAGTTTTGAAACCTTGATAGTTTATATGATTGATATAAAGTCTGAGGGTGACCAAATTGTAACACTCATAAAACCGTTAATCATTATACGAAAAAAATATATTATCGCGACGATAATTAAATTATATTCTATAGAGAGACACTTCTTTATACGAATCTTCTTTTTTTTTTTTTTTTTTTTTTTTTTTTTTTTTTTTTTTTTTTTTTTTTAAAAAAAAAACTTTTTTTTTTTTTTTTTTAAAATT